>CM021103.1:113199564-113221083 GCA_007115665.2 Sequoiadendron giganteum | reverse complement strand
CCAATAAGACAACCTAATGCTCAAAATTTTAATGGATAGTAAAAATTTTGGACACATGGCTTCTCAATGCTGAAGTAGGATGAATCAAAGTGGTCCACACTTATCAGGTCAATGTTTCAATTGTCAGAAGATTGGTCATAAGTCAAATGAATGCAGAAGTATGATGAATCAATTTCATAGGAGTATCAAATGTTACAAATGCAACAGACTTGGCCATGCTTCTAACCAATGTAGATAAAGAGGAAACCAATGGAACAATTCTTCTGGAAAGAGAAACGTTGTATGCTACAACTACAACAAGCTCGGTCATATTGCAACACATTGCTGGAATAGAAAAGGTCTGGTAAATCAAAAGAGAAATGTGCAAAAGGATGTGAAAGAAAAAGGTAAGATCACTGTAGATGAAATCAGGAAACAAATGAAAAAAAAATGGATAAAGAAAGAATCCTCTACTGAAGAAAGTGTGCCAGCTCCAGAACTTGCTTCTGGGAATTCCTCTAGGAATTAGTCTCAGGCCCTTGGCCTAGGGGGAGCATTAAATTAAATTAGATGAACCCCTAACTGGTAAGTAATATCGGATGTGGATGTACTCAGTAGATGCACAAATGATCAACTAATGCTACTGAACTTATTATTGCAAGTGATATGTCAAATTGGAGGTTCACAGATGATTTATTTGTCACGGTGTACAAATACAGTGTAACCGGATGTATTAGGGCAAGTGCATTTATTGCGATAAAATGTTTAGGTATACAAGTGATAAAAGGTCACTTTTACTCCCTATTTGTCACTTTTCTACCTCGAGTGAAAGACATTGGAGAGCTCCAAGTGACCCTAAGGCAAATTGAGGTGAAAATCAAGTGTGAAGGAAATTCAACGATTAATTTCGCATCTGGAGGAAACAGGTATTTATCAAGAACTTCTTGGTTTTTGTGATTTTTAAGATGAATAATCCTTTGGTGGTTGAAGTTTAGGACAAACCTCATCCCCAATTTAAATTGCATCCCCACAAGTCTTTAGAGATAGACCCACTAGGGGCATTTTCATCAGTTCCGCATGGAGTGATACATACAGAGGATAATAGGGTTTATATACATGCAAACATTGAGGATCTGGGAAGAAATCAACTTATGAATTTGTACAATAATCATATAGTTTATGAGGATTTCAGTATAAAACCGGAACATCAAATCCTGGGATCGAAGAAATTTATTTCGATGGTTAAATTTCCCGTGTTCATGGAGTCGGAGTGGGTCTGCTATCTCTTGAGTTGGGTGCATGACGAATTCATGTGGCTTACTATTCCCTTCAAAATCACCAAGGAAGCCATTAGTGCAGTAACATGTTTGAATTCTTCTAGTGGTCTACCTGTCCTAAAGTCAGTGAAAAATCAAACTATCATCGACGCCACAGGCTCGACATATGATAGGAGAGAAATGATTGTTGATAATATTGTTGATATAAATGTCAGATTTGCATCTATGGTAATAGGCTATAAGATTTACCATTCTGGCCAGGAAAACTCTGTATCTAGTACGACAATTTATACCGCCTACCAAATGGTCAAAGAAAACATGGACTATGATCTTTGTGAATTATTAAGAATCTAGTTGATGGAAAGCCTTGTGAAGATCAAAAAGGACAAGAAAAATTCATTTAAATATGGCAGTTTGCGATTATGTCTATTTTTCTATTTCATGGAGGAAGTTTCGGGTGTTGGTAAAGTTCGATGGCAGAAGAACATTTCGGTAGCTGAACAGATCCAAAACCTATTGTTCAATTTCACAGATATGAAAACCAGAAATTCAAAAAATCTAGGGTTATTTCAAAACCTTTCAACACAGATTGCAAGCAAGGGAAAGAATTCCCACCACCATTGTGGAGAAATACAAAGACTCAATTTGCTTCATGGTGAACATTGATCAGTGTCTGATGGAAGTAGCAAATCCAAGAAATGTTTGGATCATGCTGATGGGCTATGAGGTCGAGGAAAATATTTTGGAATGTATGCTCAGCATTTGTTAAGAAAACCTCATGATTTGTTTGAAGAGAGATTTGGCACTTATGCAGAAAAGAATACCCAAATCCATAATGAACTCAAGAGACCAGCTGCAACTAAAAGAACAAGAAAAGAAGTCAAAGTTATTGCAGAATGTTTGGGTGTATCCGTGGAGCAACTAAGTGAAGTCAGGGAGGAAAGGGAGAGAGAATCAGGAACAAGGCTTACTACCAAAAAGGTAACCAAAAGCTCAATCATCTGGCCCAGTAGCACCTCATGTCCAAATTAGAACAACCAAAAGCTTGGCATCTCACTCAGCTCCTACAGTGAAATTTGTTCCTGTGAAAAGTGAAGGCAAAAGGTCCGAAAAGGAAGCCCAAGGAAAGAAGAGCAAAAGAAAAAGATTCTACATGATTGTTTCTAATGATGAGGAAACATAATCCAATGAAAATGTCAAGGAGATCAAGCAACAAGGTACTAAAACAACTTCGGTACCAAAACCCTCCGGTGTAGATACTCAGGTGAAGAAGAAGACCAAAATAATGCACCCGGTATGTCTGTTGACCATGTCGAAAAAGAAATGATTTCAAATGGAAATCTTAAACCGCTCTCTCAATGGTATGAATCTTTCTCTGAATTTGATAAAAGAATTTTAGAAGAAGTTACAATAAAGTACATGAATAATTTCAACAAATTTTTGGTTGAAATTATGTCTAGCCTCCCAAAAGGTTTGTATGACATTTCGGAACCAAGGATATTAAGTGCCCTAACTGAAGAAGAAAGAATGAGAGAAAGAGTTCTTGCATAATTATGTATGGAAATGTCTGTGGAAGAAATGAAAGCATTCTTGAACAAATCTAAGAAGCAGTTCAGAAGAAAATCAAGGGTAAATAAAATGATGATTGGTCTAATAGATGAGGTCACTCAAGAAACACATAAAATTCTGAAAGAGTTGTTATTAAAAGACAAAATCAAAATTGTATCCGAGGAGACTCATGAAGATAATATCTCATCTAATCCAATTCAAGATGCAGAAGTAGAAAACCCTGGTGCCACCGAAGACTTCAAAATCTCACCTCCGAAAATCAACATGGAAGTTGATACAAAATTGACAGAGAATACTGAAGAGAAGTCAAAAGCTTCAGTTGAGGAAACACTAGTTGAGGAGAACAAGGATAATGTCAAAACTGATCCGATGTCAACAAGAGACATTGTTGAGTTTGTAAATAAATTCTTGGTTGCACAGAAGGAGGAATTGGATCCATAATTGATTGAAGGTCCTATTCACTTGTCTACCCTAAGCCCAATTTAGAAAATGAAAGTAGCAACGATTGCTCAAGCTCAGACTAGAGAAGAGCTACTTCAATCACACATTGAGGATAGTGAACTACTGAACCTAGCATCCAGAGTACTAGAGAAAATAATGCCATCTTATGAAAAAGATCAGGCCAACTCATCCTCCTGTGAACTAAAAAGGCTAATCGATTCAGTTGAGACTCACTTTGAGTTGTTAGAAAAGTGAGCCATGGAAAAAGTGCAGAAAGAATTTAATGCTAAGAGGTTCCAAGGAGTAAAAATGTTGATTATCCAAGACAAAAAATTCTTAACTACATGCATTAAGAATATACAGAATGCTTTATCAGAAGGAGGGAAGATCTATAAAGCATGTCTATCTTTTTCAAAATTCACAGAGGTAAATGAAAAAAATATCAAAGACTTGAAAGACAAGATAAATGCTATCTTTGAAGCATTTGATCCGGTAGACTCCAGCATTGGGAAAGAAGAAGGAGAAGTGATGTCTCTGCTCAATAGCATAAAAGGTTTGCAGCATGAAAATGACAAGATTACTGCCAGAAGTTGTGAACTCCGAAGCATAATTTGTCCCAAACTTGACATACTGTCAAGTGCTATAAAAGAAGGATAAGACTCTATAGGAGTTGCTGATCCGACCAACCTGTAAACCACGAAGACACAATCCTATTTGATATGTGGTCACACCACAATCTTGGAAAGTTTGAAAAAAATTTGGGATGCAAATCTGGTGCAATTGAAGAAAGATTTTGCTGACATCTTTCAGCTCATGTAAGGTACAGTTTTTGCACAACAGTTTTTGGCAATTTTGGCATTCGATCTCAACCTTTGCCATTGATTTCAAAGGGGAGAAGATGTGAAGTGAAGAATGCTCAATCATCTTAGGGGGAGAATTGCATTTTTGAATTTTTGGTAGTAGTGCAATCTATCTTGGTACTTGATCCAACACTTAGCCATTTTTCACTAAGTGTTGCCATCAATGCCAAAGGGGGAGATTGTTGGCAAGAGACACTGTAACTATCATCTGGTGTTTTCATTGATGGAAACCCTATGCGTTGATATGGTGCACATATCTTTATTCAAGCCTACCGGTAGTCAGATTGAATTTAGTCAAAGCATAACAGTGTATCTGGTAACTCAACATTCATCGATCCGTGCACACATTCCAGGTTACCATTTTGTGTTGCGCATATTAGGCAATGATTATGGAGGTATTATCTATCTTGTGTTCAATATGCAGTGGCTCGTACCAACTATCACAAGAGTTTGGAAACTCGATTGATGTATTCTAAGTTCTTCTTGTATTAAGGCTGACTTTATAAATATATTAAGTCGCGGATGTATGTGATTTATTTAATTGAATATCTATATGCTTGTATATGTTCATATGGGTCTTAGCCAAGTTGTGGTAGACCATTGAGGATACACATTGTATATTTCTCCTTATGTGTGCTGACAATTGTAATTTTGGTGAAGCTGACAAAGTGCAATCAAATCTCATATAGCAGATATATATACTTGATCTTCCGCACCATTTTGGTGCGTGTACAAGTTGTGTGTGTGTCTGAATTGCGAGTTAGAGCAGAACAAAGGTGTGAATAAGTGCAGTTTCACTTGCGCATAGAAGATCTATGTGGTGTGTATTAGCAGAGCAGAACAGTATTGCAGAATCAGTCTGTAAGACAACAGATCAATTTTTGTATTTAATTTGGAACTGTAATAAGGCATTTTAGATGCTATCATCTCAGTTCAAATATTTAGATGGTCTTAATCTAAACTCTTTTCTTTGAGCAGTGAGCTCTAGGCAATGCGCCTGAATGCAAGTGCATTCCCATTTTGTAATCTTCATTTTTTAGTATACTCATAATTATACTTGTGGATTGGCCATCCACCGTGGGTTTTCCCCTAATAGGGTTTCCACGTAAAAATCTTGGTGTTATGGTGTTGTGTTTACTTTCCTGTTTATGCATTACTATTGAATGTTATTAATGTTGTGAAGTTGAAGATTGTTAGAATTTAATTATTACACAACATTGATTCACCCCCCCCCTCTCAATGTGCCTTGTTTCCAACAAGGGGAAGGTGTTCAGGACCAACATTGGCACATGTGGTGGATGTGAAATGATAGGAGGGTTGATGGATGGAGAATGTGGCGATAATGGAGGCATTGGTATAGTGAATTTTCAGACATAAGGACCCAAAACAGATTTAGGAGATGGAGGATGCAAATGATTAGCTCTGGGATTAGCAACTTTGGATGGCATTAGGGATTTCTCATTTGAAGGCATGGCCTCTTTTTTCTTGGGAATCCACATGGTTTTGATTTTTTCTTTATTGGGCCTTTGTGGCCATTTGGATTGATTTTGATTTTGGATTTGATTTTTCTTTTCTTGAACATGTCTTTTGAAGGGGACATGAGGAGCTTTAGATTCATGTGGATGTTTGGATTTATACATCTTTGCTTTGGCATCCAAAGTTCTTTTAGTAGAAATGGGATGGGTATGGGGAGATGGATGATGTGGAGAGGAAGGGGATGGAGTGATAGAGGTAGGATTTTGACGATGATGTGTGGATGGAGGATGCGAGATAGCATGCATGGAGGGGTGCCTTTGTTGATCTTGAGTAGGATAGGATGGAGGGGATGAATTTGGGATATAAGGACCCAAAATAGACTATGTATATGGAGGATGTGTGAAGTTTGGTGGAGGGTTATAAGGACCCAAAATGGATTTAAAATATGAAGGAGGAAGATGGACGGTTGTTTCGAGGTAATATGATGGAGGAGGGGGGATGGCGGCAAATGGTTTGGTAGAACAATGGGAAGTGATTTTCATTCCTTTCGAAGAGGCTTGCTTAGGATGTATGGAGGTTGTACCAACATTTTTGGCTTGTGATTCGTGGGAGATATATCCAAGACCTTGTGTACCTGGATTTTCTTTGACCTGGATGGGCTCTAAAGTACCTTTCTCATGAAGGCCTAAACCTTTTCCTTGATAGTTCATGTTCTTGAGCATGTGATCTATGGTGGGATGCTTATTCTTTTGGAAGCATGATGTGAGTCTATTAGCAAGTGGAGCAGGAAGGGTGGGGCATATACTTTGTTTCTCTTCTACAAGAAGACCACCATGGACGAGTGTAATGTCGCCAAGGTGATATAAAAGTTATGTTGGGGTGACAAAGCTAGGTAGCGATGGAGGATCATTTGATGGAGATGAGGGGATAGCAACATCAAGATAAATGAGTGATAAGGGATCGGGAGAGGGACTAAATGGTATGACAGGATCCGAATTTGTGGCAGTGGGTGATAAGGGCTCATGAGATGGAGTGATTGGATCTTGAGTGCAAAGGGGATCATGGGATGGAGCGGATGAGCTAGTATGATCTTGAGATGGAGTAGATAGGATGATAGGATCAAGATTTGGGTGAGGAAAGGAATCGTGAGATGGGATGGATGGGGGACTGTGATCTTGGGATGGAGTGGATAGGATGGTAGGATCTGGATTTGGAGAAGGGGATATGCTTGTATGCTTTGGATCAAGCCCTTGGCATGGTTCATCTGGTGTGGGAGGAATGATGACAAGGGAGTATTGGAGGGACTCCTCAGGTGGGGGAGATAGGAGGATGGAGGATTCATGAAGGTCATGGGATTGAAGTTTGGTAATATTAGGACTAGGAGGAGTGGATTGGAAACTGGTGTCTTCACTGGTTTCATTGGTTCCAGGAGTGGAAGATGGGGATTCAATGGATTCAATGGGTGTGATGGGATCAACCATTTGGATGGTGTTAGGAATGGTAATGGTAGTGATAGGTGTAGGACAGAGGAGGGCCTCATCACTAGTGACTACACATGATAGAGTGGGAGGGCATTGTTTCACAACATCAATATGTAGATTTGGGGATGTCTCTTCTGTCATGGGTCCTTGGATGACATATGGAAGGGATGTAGGATTAGGTGGGGTGATAGGAATGGATGGAGGATTAGGGCTGGTTGGAGGACTAGGAGTAGAGACCGGTGGATTAAGATTGGATGGAGGATTAGGATTAGAGACTGGTGGGTTAGGATTAGAGGGAGGATTAATATATAATGTGGTGAAGGGGGAGTGATGCAAGGGGATGTGGATGATGAATTAAGATAGGGGGATGCAAATATTGGATTAGGATGAGAAGTTTGGGATGGTGGGTAATAGTAAGAGGATGTGGATGAGGGATCAACTTAGGAGGATGTGGACATTGAATTAGGATGGGTAGATGTGGAATTAAGGTAAGGATATTGGGATGGTGGATTATGATAGGAAGGTGTGGATGTTGGATTAGGATAGAAATATGTGGAGGCTGGATTAAGATGGGAGGACATAGATGTGGAATTAAGGTAGGGATATGGGGATGGTGGATTGTGATAGGAAGGTGTGGATGTTGGATTAGAATTGGAATATTGAGGTGGTGGATTACCATAGGGGGACATGGATGGTGGATTGGCATAGGAGGATATGGGTAATGGATGAGGATAGGAAGATTGAGATGGTGGATTAGGATAAGAGGAATATTAGGATGGTGGATTATGATAGGAAGGTGTGAGTGTTAGATTAGGATGGGAATATTGGGATGTGGAATTAAGGTAGATGTATTAGGATTGTTGATGATGATAAGGATAGGAGTATGGGGAGGGTGATTACTATAGGAGGATGTGGATGTTAGATAGGAGGGAGATGTAGGGGGAGGACATGATGGATATGAGGATGGTGAGAGTACTAGATATCCCTTGTCAAGGGTAGCATAAGGACTATTATTAGGTGTGGATGAAGACATGCGGGGATAGTTTGGAGGAGTAGTTGGATTTTGGGGGGCAATTGGAAAAAGATTGCTATCAATGATAGAATCAAGGGGATCTATATTACATTCTTCTTGATCAACAAGACTTTCATTATCGTCATCAACGTAGCTAGGATTCCCCTTGACTACTATTATTGGTCGTGTAAGAGGAGAATAAGGATTCATGACGTTAGATAAAACAAATACAAATTGAAAATATGGGGGGGACTAGATGATGGAATGATAAATAGGATGGATTGGAAGAAGAAGGAAGAAGAGATCCTAAGATTTGTTTTGATATCGGAAGAATGGACGAAAGCTCAAATCGGGATTCAGGTTAAGCTTATATTGGGATTAGATAAAATCTCATATTAGGATGAATAGAAGATATGATGGGATGTGATAGGATTGATGAGACATGATCAGATGATTGATCAAATAGATTCTAAATCCAGTTCAGAGATTTGACTTAGATGGCGTAAGGTGTTGACTATTGGGTTGGATTGTGAGCAAGATGATTACAACATTGAATCTACCTCAAGATAGAAGTAGATTGATCTTGGGTTGTAATGATGATTTATGGATTTAGTTCAACTTGGATATCATCCTCGAAAATGAAGTCTAGAGGATTCAGATTGATGAAATGATGATGCACACATGATCTAAGGGGGTTCTAGGATACTTCCATATGATCCAATTGATGAAACAATGAGATTTTTAGATGAGAAGGATGACGACAAGATCTTCCATTTGTGGTGAACGACTCAGAGAACAAGAAGGTTTTCAGTCACCTATCTGAGGGCGGGGACGCCTGTCTTGGGGCAGGGATGTAATACCTTGTTGTGTGAATCCCAAAGGACAACAAACACCACACAATTTTTTTTTGAGAGCGAACCATTGCATAAGATAAATATGAACATACATCACATATAAATTAGTTATACAATTACAATACCAACTACGTCCTTTAGGGTACATGAGACAACATTACAAAAAAAAACCTAAAATAATACCATAACGGTAATCTACGAATTCCAAGATTACATTATAAACCTTCCATTCATGAAATTACATAAATGAGAAGTATTCATATACGACACATAATCAAGAGAATATAAACATAGATACATTAAAATTATCAAATCAGATTATACAAATACATTGATAATGAGAATTTGTATTTCTTTTAAGATTACATATGCACAACCATGCTTCCCAACACATAGTGGGAGTAATACATTGATACAAGAGGAATACAGACACGTACATGGTATAACTGAACTATGGCAAAGCTCTGGATTCTTTGCAATGAAACAAACTTCACACTTCGCAAACACTAACTGGGAACCCAATGGGGTGCATAGTATGTTCCACCCGACCACGTGAGTCTGAAGACCCACCCCCCGTGCTAGGAGATGACAAGAAAGGACCCACAACCAAGACAAACAAGCAGAACGATCGCAAGACCAAACCACAAGATCAACCAAAACATATCATACAACACTCTCAATGACCACTTAAAAGTTGATTGCTACTAGAGGCATAAAAAGGAAAAGCAAGGGATTCTATGACACCAATATTCATATACTCCCAATTGAAGGGTACACAAATACTTGGGTTCCCAAAAAAATCACATCATGGGACTCCAGAATGACTATGTAAAATCTACAAAGGAGATAATTGTAGAATAAAAGTAATACTCATGACAACAATAACAATCCACCGAGCACATCTCAACTTGAAAACCAATCCAATAATTCAGATTGAACAACCAACCAAATTCTTCACACTCTTGCTAATTAACTACTTATACAAAGAGAGCACTTATTCAAGCATTACAACCAAATAACAAGGCACAAACAATCAATGAAATGTGATAGTGAGTACCTTCACATCTCATAAGATATTAAAATAAAACTATGTAACTAACATATGCAACAGGCTCATTAACCATAATGAAGGCATTTTCAAAATTAGATCAATTAAAATAGAGTCTCATATAGATAACATTTAGGTAAGCATGGTTCCATTAAGCAGTATAAATTCTTAACAAGAACTAGGTTTTCTCAATAGCTTCCAAGATAGTATAACAGTTTGACTAAGGGTTATACTCTAACATTATTCAATGTCTACCATCTAGTAATTAATCAATGCCACCTTTGTATATATATATATCTTTTATCAATACAAACAAAATATCACTTAGATAACAACTTAAGAATTAGCGAATAAGTAACCGATAAACTTTTCCAAAATTAAATATATCCTTATTCATTTTATTAACTTCCAAATATTGAAAACAATCACCTAAGCAAGGTTCACTTCAATGTTATTATTAATTATGAAAATATTAAATACTACCCCTTCACTTCTAAAAGCACTTCAACATAATTTCATAACCCAATATACAATTCAATAAACTATCTATATGTTCATGTATCTCTTTCTTGGATTAATAAAATGATCAAGGAATGAATTTAGATATACAAGCTACAATTTAGGATACAAATTTCTAGAATACCATAAAAAAAATCCAGAGTCCTAGTGTACCCTTCCTCTAAGTGAGAAACACAACAATATGGTCCATTTTTAACTTGTTAAAATAAATTAATATTTCCAAATTAAACTTTTCAAATTTAAGTAAAAAGTAATAAATATTGATTTATTTATATTTTCTTTTATTTATTTATTTATATTTACTTAACTATTACTGCAATAGCTTACTCCAATATAATATCATTTTAACTTCTTGAACTAATTTAACTTCTTAAAGTAAATTAGTATTCCCAAATTTACCTACTCATCTTAACTTATTAAAGTAAATTAATATTTACAAATTTAACTTTTCAATTTTAAGTAGAAAGAAATGAATATTGATTTCTTTATATTTTCTAATTTATTCACCAGCTAGTCACTTGTTACAAAACAATTATATTCCCTTCCTAATCTATTTTTCCTACAAAATCAAATATTCTTAAGACAACAATATCACTTAACAAAAGAAACACAATAAAACCCCTTATTAGTTGCAAATACTACATATAGATGTTCAAATGTTTAAGAATACTATGGATAATTACAAAGGCAACCTTGACACGCAAAACTCCACTTTTTATTGATTTCTTTATATTTTTTTTTCCTCATAAAGATGTCAATATAAACACAAATATAATAACATAAATATATTTTAACTAAAGTGTCCATATAAACAAGTTTCATATTCTCTTTCTCTCTATATATATTTTACATAATTAATTATATTTAATTGAATTAATTAAACAACCCTAGATTTAAAACTAACAAAATACTTATTTATAAAACACCACACATATACATATAAGTACAAAGGATAATAATTAAACAATTACATTTTATCCGAGAGTGATATCATGGTGAGGATTGTTCATCGATTTTTGGTTTATGTCTAGATTTTGATATAAAGGATTTTAAATGTTTATTACCCCATAGCGGTGATAATAATTTGCCTTATCATGATCTATGGTCTTTGCATTTTGTTGTTTTTAGAGGGTAAAATTAGGTGTGAGTTCTTACGTAATGCTTATTTTGAATATTGTTCCAATTGCATATTCTAACTTCAATACAATTCTAGAGGAATTTATGGATGATATATATATAACGCTTGCTTTAAATTTGCAACAATGATGAAGTGATTGACCTGGAGATGTCATGTAAGATTTATATACCAAGTAATTGGTTTAACGTTGAAAACCTCTTAGGAAGGAAAATGTCATTACCTATTGTGCCTTTTTGGGTTCACATAAAATTCATGTGAATAAGGGTAACTTTCTTGGCAGTTGAGTTTTTTCTCTATGGCTACAATTTATAGGTGTCTTTGGGTGTGTTTATTTGGTTTTGATATGATTTGTGCCTTGTTGTCTTGGTGTGTTCATACTAAGTTTTTGTGTGATGCAAAATCATTTGCAAAATATTGTTATATACAAAGTAGTGATGTTGGTTCTCTTGATTCTCTATGATTTTAAGAAACCGAACATGTATTTGGTGTATTGTTGAAAGTTGAAGCCCTCTTTGGAAGATACGTTGGCTACATATTGTGCCCTTATTTGATCAAGGAATGGGGGATTTCAATCCTTCCCGCAATTTGAATGTGTGCCTTGTAGCCTCAGTTTGTGGCCCATAATGATCTAAAGACACATTTTCTAGATTTTAAGAATCGGCTACATTGTGGACAGGAAAGATTCATGCTCCATTAGATTCTTGAAATGCTAGCTTTAAATAATAGCTTATAATTGTAATAATGTTGGTGATTAAATTGTAAAAATGCAATGGAGTTGAAAATGAGCATTGTCAAATATTGTTGTAGTTGAAATTATTTTATAGCAGTACCCTTGTTGAGTAAGGCTTATTGAGTAAGATAAGACTGTATGCTAATTGGTGACTTTCTTCTCTAGATTCCATTCCATTACTATTCAAAGCATCTTTGTGGGGGAATTTTAACACTACATAGTTTGCTTAATGCTTTCACTATATGCATACATTTATATGGTTGAGTAAGGGTTGTCGAAATCAAAGATTTGATCACAAAGATAAATCAATCAAACATTGATGCAAATAAACCACACCAGTTAAATTCAGAAAAGCACAGAAAAACCTTAAGGTTCAATTGATTAAAAATAGGTGTCTTGAGAAGGATATCTCTCGGCATACTTTACATATATTTTTAAAATATAGGTATGCTAGTTTTATATTCACTGAAAAATGCAATTTACAGACAGTAGCAAAACAAATTCATTTCCTCCGAAATAAACAAAGGATAATAATTAAACAATTACATTTTATTCACCAATTTCACTTAGCTAATACAAAAAATTACTTTTACCCATATATATATATATATCCATTTAATTTGAAATAAAATAATTATTGTTTTAAAACATCAATTTACTCAAAACACATAAACATATATATATATATATATATATATTATATTTATATAAATACATAAAATTTTAACCTAATCTATTGTCTCAAACAACGAACATGCTTAAACCCAGTTATAAACAACTTTATATTCATATATATATTTTTATAAATGAAGGAGATAAAGTATGACTAAGTAACCATTTTAAATCTTATATGTTAAAACCTTGTTGTGACTAAAAGAATTAGCACATAGTAAAACAGAGCATAGTAAATGCTTACATTTTTAATGAAATAATACCCATATATGTTTCCAAACCGTAGCAATGATCCATATTTACACACATACATCTATTTATTTATAAATATATATATCCGTGTTTTAAAACAAATATAAAATTAAAGCTAAATGAAACCCCCAAGTAAAGACTATATATATATGTATTAAATTCTTTAGAGAAAAAAAACAAAACCACAAGTGGTGACGGAGTTGAGTCAATCTCTCTTTTGTAAAACGGCTTCCTCCAAATTCCTTTCGACTGTAAAATTCTTCTTAACTTTTACCAGAGCCTTATGCAGAGTGAAAACTAATTTTCTCTCTTTGACAATTCCCCAAATGATCATTTTCATTGAATTCCCCAAAATAAATTAAAGATGAGTTTCTAAAGTTTTTCGATAACAAACAAAACAGGTGGAAAATTCCTAAATTCTTTTCCTCCACCCGTCAATTCACTTTTAACCTGTTTTACCACCTGGAGGGTAATCTTTACATTTAGTAAAATTAGAAACCTAACTCCACTACTAAATTTAATAAATTATACTGCTACGGAAATAAGATTTCACCATTTATTTTAATATTTTACCCATTAACAATATGTCATACTTTTTTTTAAATTAAATAAATCACTACGGTTACGTAAATCTTTTACTTATATTATTTTTTGAATTTTATCATTTCAAATATAATACTTTATTAAACACCTCACATCAAAATACTTTAAATTTAAAATAAACTTTATTAATAAGTGGATTATTAATCCACTATATTAAATTTGAAAATAAACATTATTTATAAATATCAATTTATGTTTTATTTATATTTTTCATCTTTAATAATTTAATTTATTAGTTTAATTTCTCTTCAAGTTTGTTTGCACAAACATGATAATATATATATATATTATTTAAATATTTCGTTTAAACAATAAATATTAATTTATTATAGTTAAATAAATACTTCCATAATATTTAATTTAATTTGATTCTTAGGCAATTTCACAAATCACCTTACTAATTAAGTTTGATGCTTAATTAAATTAATAACCATCACTAAATAATGATAACGCGTTAGAATTGAACAATTAGCATATTAAGATTAACGCGTAAAATGAACGACATGAGACAAAACAAAACACAATGAATCACGAAATCACAAATAAATACTTACACAAATTTCCAGAATGATCGATATGGAGGGGTGCTACAAGGGACGCCTGTCTTGGGGCAGGGACGCCTGTCCAGGGTAGGGACGTCTATTCTAGGGTAGGGTCACCTGTCAAAGGGCAGGGACGCTTGTCCAAGGAAGGGACGCATGTTCTAGCGCAGGGACGCCCAAACAGCCTCCAAACTTGCCTAAACAATCGAACGATGTTGAAAAATGGACAAAAGGACTTTCAAGACAGGCAAACAAATGCACAAAATGGGTAAATGATCATCCAAAATGAGCGAACGAATGTACAAGGTGAGGGACTAACACTCGAAACAGAAAGACGAGTTCCTGGAACAGGGTGAACGACTTCCTAGAACGAGTGGATGACTTCCCGAAACGGGTGAACGGGTGGCTGAAACGAGGGAATGATGTTCAGAATAGGAAAATGGATATTTAGAATGGATGGACTGATGGTTAGAATGGGTAAAAGGATACTCTAGATGAGGGAACGACGCTCGAAACCGGAAACGAGTTCCCAGAACAGGGTAACAACTAGCGAACGGAGGCTAGAAATGGTTGTTCGGAGGGCAAGGTCGCCCCTTTGAGAGAAAGGATTCCTAAGCCAAGGGCAAGGTTGCCCAAATCAAAGAGGATGAACAACGAAGCTGAACAAACACCAAAACGAACCTGAACGGGGTCCTGGATGAAGGAGAAAAGGTTGTTTTCACCTATTTTTTTAGGTCAAGGTCGCCCCTTTGAGGGTAGGTCCGCCCCTTTTAATGCAAGGATGCCTAATCCAAGGGAAAGGTCGCCCAAATTAAAGAGGATGAAGAACGAGGCCAAACAAACACCAAAACAAACCTGAACGGGGTCCCAAATGAAGGATAAAAGGTTGTTTTCACCCATTTCTTTAGGTCAGGGTCGACCCTTTGAGGGCAAGTTCGACCCTTTGAGGGAAAGGATGCCTAAGCCAATGGAAAGGTCACCCAAATCAAAGAGGATGAAGAACGAGATGACAAAACGAATGAAGGGATTTGACTAAGCAGATCCAAATGGAGACATGGAGGGAGGATAGGATCACCAATGGACAAATTAATATGCGTAAAGTGATCAAAACGAGGGAATGGATGAAGAATGGGACAAAAAGGGCCAAACGGACACTAAAATGGACCTGAACGGGGTCCCAGATGAAGCAAAAAAAAGTTGTTTCACCCCTGTTTGAGGGCAGGGTCACCCCTTTGAGGGCAGGGTCACCCGTTCTAAGGGTAGGGTCGCCCTTTAAAGGCCAGGGTCACCTGTTTGGGGTGGGGTCGCCCGTTCTATGAAAATTGATCAAATTTAGCTTGGTTTGGATGGAAAATAGTTGAAACAAAAGGGAAAGGTCGCCCCTTTGAGGGAAAGCTCACCTATTCTAGGAAATTGGTCAAATTTGACTTGATCTAGGTGGAAAACAACTCAAACAAGAGGGCGGGGTTGCCCCTTTGAGGGCAAGGTCACCTATTTGTGGGAAGGTCGCCCCTTTGAGGGAAAGGCTGTCTGTTTTAGAAAAGTTGATGATTTTTGACTTGGTTTGGGTGAAAGACGACTAAAACAGGAAGGGCGGGGTCACTTTTTTGATGGCAAGGTCACTCATTTCAAGGCAGGGTCACCTTTGTGTATTGGTCTAAACCTAACTTAGTCAAAAATAGTGATGGAAAAGGATAAAAATGACAAGTAAAAGGTCAAAATTGATTGACAAATACTGGTTTTTCACAAGAAAACACTTCAAACAACACAAGCCTAGTTTTAGTGTTAAGGGTATGGTCAACACGATCCTCTATCTAGGATTAACAAGGTTGCTAAGGGAGTCCCCGATATACGCACAATACGTGGGGCCCAAATCGTGAACACTAGTCCATCACAAGTGTGAGTCGAGAGCAGCCAACGAGAGACTAGGAGCTCAAACCAACTCTTCACGTCTTATCTAGGTATCACCCTAGCTTCGACACTCCGCTAGACATGACCTGACTGGATTGAGGTACAACTTTTGCCTCCCCCCTTTATATACCTTGCTGGTACACATAGTTGGAATCATCCCTTGGGGTGATTAAATCCCCAAGTAGGTCCCACTAATAGAACGAAAAAAAGGGGTAAAAAGGACTAAGTGGACTATGATTTCTCTTCACCCATGATCGCCAAATGGTGCAAGGGGATTGGATACATCAATAGCCGACTTTTAAACACGACAAACAAGTTTATTGACCCTTTAATTAATCTTATGTTCATAGTTTAGAAATGAAAGAAAAGGATTAACCAAACATTATTGCTCCTCCTGCAACAAATGTGTTAGTAGTTTTGTTTTAAGTCTTTGACGAGCGAGTTGTTTTGGGCATGGTCGTCTCTATGTTTTGGGTAGGGTCGCATGTTTGTCCAGAACTTGCAGGAAAGTCACAAACAAGGAAAAAGACAAAAAAAAATAGAAAGTAAAAATATGGCTTTTGGGTGTGGCCATCCCTTTAGGGCGAGGTCACCTGTTTGTGGGCGGGGTCACCCCTTTTTGGGCATGGTCGCCTGTTTGAGGAGCTAAACCTGCAGAAAAGTCAGAAACAGGAAAATAGACCAAAAAAAATAGAAAGTAAAAAATCTAGCTTTTGGGTGTGGCCTCCCCTTTAGGGTGGGGTTGCCTGTTCGTGGGCAGGGTCGCCCCTTTCTGGGCGTGGTCGCCTATTTGAGGAGTAGAACCTACAAAAAATTCAGAAACAGGGAAAAAGACAAACAAATAGAAAGTAAAAATCTGGCTTTTGGGTGTGGCCACCCCTTTAGGGCGGGGTTGCTTGTTCGTGGATGGAGTCACCCCTTGAGGGTGGAGTCGCCTCTGTGTTCCCGAATCTACAAGATTTCAAAACATAAAAAATGTGAAAGTAATGGACCCATGACGTGTTGAGAATCTTTGTCTCAATTTCCAGTTTTTTTGCCCCTTCTTATCTCCTTGGCGTTCCCTTTGTTATCTTTTCGACCCTTACTGCTTTACCACGAAGGCTCTAGTTTGCTTTGGCAGTGTTGGGCCTAGCGGTTATTGCAGTATCGCGGTCAGCTAGAGGGCTGATCGCGGTGGCCGTGGTAAAGTTGCCTGCGGCTTGGCTGGCAATTACCGCGGTGGTCGCGGTAAAACTGCCAACGGTCAGGCTGATGGTTACCGCGGTACCACGGCCAGTCAAGTGACTGACTGTGGTGGTCGTGGTAAGACCGTCAATGGTCCCTTTGACCAGTTATCGCCATACCACAGGGTGAGCTCGAGAGGGCCGCGATAGCGCGGTAAAGAGAATGACGAGCTCGGTATGCTTACCACCATACTGCAAGGTGAGCTCGGGTGGACCGCAGTAGCGCGGTAAACCCTGTGGGGAGCTCAATCGAGCTCAGCGACTGGGTTGACCGAGTTGGACTCGGTGTCAGAGCCCAACAAGGAATAAGGTGGGGACACGTGGCTCAGTGTCATCCAATTATTGGCTTGAGGCCAATGCAGTAATTGCAGCAAGTGCAGGTCAACTCAGGGTGGCGGATCATAACCCATTTGGGTAATGATAGTTATAGCCTGGGTGGCTCGATGCAGGAAGATCGACATGGGTAGGTTATTGGTGCGATTTGATCATAGATGATTGTACTTGGTGATCAATGGTTGTCTGATAGATTTGAATGCAATGTATGACTTATGTAAGTCAAGTATGAAAATTGTAAAAAAATTGTATCAGTAAGTTTTGGATTGTGTTGCTGTGAGCTAAATAGAGAAGTCTATGATTTGTATGTAACTATTTTGTTACTGTAATACAAAATGTACTTGACTTTGTGTGGTGGGTTTTTTACCTGAAAAGGTTTTCCCACGTATATTTTTTGTCACTATGGATGCTCATCTTTGTGTAATATTTATTTTACTTACATGTATTCATCTTAAGAAGTTTTAGAAGCTATAGAAACTGGTTTATGCTTTACTTCTCTGTTGTATTAGTGCTACGAGAATGTATTCCGCACTGTTGGGTCTGTAGATCCATGAATTTTTTTCCCTTCAAGTGGTATCAAAGCTTGTCCAGTTGTGTTATCCTTGTAGGAAAGATTAGTTTTTTGTGCTAATACTGTTTCAGTAGGAGTCTTGCATTGTTTTAACTTGTTTTTGTTTGAGATGGCGAGTACATCTGGTAGAATTGATATTGAAAAATTCAATGGCAGTAACTTTGAGTTATGGAAACTCAAGATAGAAGACTTGCTTGTGGATAGATACCTTTGGATTGCTATCTCTAGAACTAAGCCACAAAGTACAATGCAAGAATCCTAAGATCTTGCTGATAGAAAAGCAAGAGGTTTGATAAGACTAAGTCTTGCTGATTCTATACTCCTGAACATCCATGAGGAGCAGTCTACAGCCTCGTTGTGGAAGAAGCTTGGTGATATTTATCAAGGAAAGTCTCTGGTAAATAAGTTATTCCTAAGGAAGAAGTTGTACTCCTTGAAGATGGACGAAGGTGCATCTGTTGCAGACCATCTGAACTCGTTTAATATGAGTGTCACTCAGCTAACATCTGTAGGTGTAAAGATTAAGGAGGAGGATCGTTGCAAGCTCCTATTGTGTTCATTACCTGACAGTTGGGATCATCTTGTGATGGCCATTGGAAGCGCTATTGCTGCTTTCAAGATGGAAGATGTTGTTGCCTCACTGCTATCTGAAGAGATGTGGAGGAAGTCTTCAGAGATGGCCAAAGAGGCTCTTGCTGTTTGTGGTAGACCAAAGGAGAAAGGCAAGAAGAAAGACAATAAGTCAAAATCCAAATCGGCAAGGAGATCAAAGTCTCATGGTAAAAATTTCAAGGTGAGATGTTGGAACTATGGGCAACCTAGTCATATCAGGAAGGAATGTAAGGAGAAGAAGAAGAAGAATGCTTATGACAACGAATCTTCTCAAAGTGATGCAAAAGCCTTCATTGCAACAGCCTTGACAACTCAGGCATCTGATGATGTCTAGCTTGTTGACTCTGGTGCCTCTTTTCACATGACGTCCAATAGAGAATGGTTCTCTAAATACGAGAAGTATGACGGTTGGAAAGGTGTACTTGGCAAGTGATTCAACATTGGAAATTGTTGGTAGAGGAAGAGTTAGAATTCAGTTTCCTGACAGGAGAGTCAAAGGTATTGGTGGTGTACTTCATATACCAAGTCTGGCACAAAATCTTCTTTCTGTCAGTAACTTAAATGATGCTGGTGTAGAAGTTTCCTTTTCTAGTAAGGGATGTAAAATGGCTAGAGGTGCAATGGTGTTGGCTAAGGGTGTTCGTACTAGCACTCTGTACAAGCTGGATGCACGCCCTATTTTTTGTAACAGTGCCTCTGTAAAGCCATGCATTGCTGCACCTGTAGAGAAAGATGAAGACTCTTCTTTGGCTACAAATTCAATGGAGGTAAAACTCCCAGCCGAGAAGACTATGCTATGGCATCATAGACTTGGTCACATTTGTGAGAAAGGTTTAAAAACCTTGAAAAATAAAAACCTTGTAGAAGGGCTTGATGAATTGTAACCTTGAGTTCGATTTCTGCAAACATTGCATCTATGGAAAACAACACTGTGTGTCATTTTATTCTAGTCCTCACAAATCTTCTGGTGTACTGGATTATGTTCATTTTGATGTGATTGGTCTAGTTAATGTTCTTTCGTTATCAAAGTCTAGATATTATATTTTTTTTATCGATGACTGTTCGAGAAGGGCATTTGTATACTTCAGTAAAAGTAAATCAGAAGTGTTCAGTCGGTTTAAAGAGTTTAAATCTTTGGTAGAAAATCAGACTGAAAGGAAAATTAAGTGTTTGAGGACAGATAATGGTGGTGAATTTTGTTCTGCAGATTTTGAAAGGTATTGCACTGATCATGGAATTAAAAGGCATAAGATAACACCTTATACTCCACAACAAAATGGAGTTGTTGAAAGGTTAAATAGGACACTGATGGAAAAGGCAAGGAGTATGTTGAGTAGTGCTGGTCTAGAGCAGAAGTTCTGGGCTGAGGCTGTTGCTACAACATGTTATTTGATAAATAGATCTCCTTGATCAGTTCTTGTTGACAAGACACCTTTGGAAGCATGGTCTGGGAAGAAGCCCTCTCTGAGACATGTCTGTGTGTTTGGCCGTGAGGCATATGTTTATGTATCAAATGAAAAGAGATCTAAATTGGATAACAAGGCTTTCAATTGTATCCTCATCAGCTATGGAGTTGGTGTGAAGGGATACAAGCTTTGGAACCCTGTTACTGAGAAGGTTTTATATAGCAGAAGTGTGATATTTCGTGAGCTAAAACCTCCAGTTAGTGATCAGCAGCTTGGGACAAATCAGAGTGACAAGAAGAAGGATGTAGTTGAGATTCCCTAAACTCCTAAAAGGGAAGAGTTGCATGGTGTAACTAAGACTGAGGAGAGCTCAAGCAACTCTGGAAGTTCTGATGATGATGATCAACCTCAGCCTGTAAGAAGATATACATGAGAAAGAAGGCAACCTGATAGGTATGGTTTCTCTATGTTAGATTCTAATTGTGCCTATGCTTTAATTACCGGCACTGATGAGTCGAGGACTGTTAAGGAAGCAATCAGCATGACTGATTCAAAGTCTTGGCTGGAAGCCATGAATGAAGAAATGGATTCTTTGAAAAAGAATGATACCTGGAATTTGGTACCACTGCCTAAAGGGCGAAATCCTGTTGGCTGTAAGTGGAAATTCAAGAAGAAGATAGGTCTTGATGGTAGTGTTGAAAAGTATAAGGCTAGGTTGGTTGCAAAAGGATTTTCTCAAATTGAGGGAATTGATTATGGAGAGATTTTTTCCCCTATAGCAAAGCTGACATCCATCAGATTTCTTTTGTCTTTAGCAGCTATATATGATTTTGAAATTGAGCAGATGGATGTGAAGACAACATTTCTCCATGGTGAGCTGGAAGAAGAAATTTACATGTCCCAGCCTGAGCACTTTGTTGAAAGAGATAAACAAAATCTGGTTTGCAAGTTAAATAAATCTCTCTATGGTTTAAAGTAATCTCCTAGAATGTGGTACCAGAAGTTTTAGA
>CM021103.1:113106818-113199464 GCA_007115665.2 Sequoiadendron giganteum | reverse complement strand
GACCTTTCATACCAGAACCAAGCACATTGATGTGCAGTATCACTTCGTGAGGGATATGGTTGAAGATGGTAGGGTTAGTCTAGAAAAGGTGGACACCTTGAAGAATGTTGCAGACGCTTTGACAAAGCCTGTGAGTACAAACAAGTTCAGATGGTGCACAGAATCGATGGGCCTTGGGGCCTATGACAAACAGTGATTTTTTGCTGCAATGGGGTTCTTGGAAATGTTCACCAAGTGGGAGCTTGTTGAGAATATTTGTCTCAATTTCCAGTTTTATTGCACCTTCTTATCTCCTTGGTGTTCCCTTTGTTATCTTTTCGGCCCTTATTGCTTTACCGCAGCGGCTCTAGTTTGCTTTGGCGGTGTTGGGCCTGGCGGTTACCGTAGTACCGCGGCCAGCCAGAGGGTTGACCACGGTGGCCACGGTAAAGCCACCTGTGGCTTGCCCTGGTAGTTACCGCAGTACCACGGCCAGCTAGAGGGCTGACCGTGGTGGCCGCGGTAAAGCCGCCTGTGACTTGGCTGGTGGTTACCGCGGCCAGCCATAAGGCTGACCGCGATGGCCGCAGTAAAACCGCCAACGGTCAGGCTGATGATTACCGCGGTACCACGACCAATCAAGTGACTGACCGTGGTGGCCGCGGTAGGACCATCGGTGGTCCCTCTGACTAGTTACCGCCATACCGTAGGGTGAGCTCGGGAGGGTTGCGGTAGCGCGGTAAAGAGAATGACGAGCTCAATATGCTTATCGCCATACCGCAAGGTGAGCTCGGGTGGACCGCGGTAGCACGGTAAAGCCTGTGGGGAGCTCGATCGAGCTCAGCGACTGGGTTGACCAAGTTGGACTCAATGTCAGAGCCCGATAATGAATAAGGTGGGGACACGTGGCTCAGTTTCGTGCGATTATTGGCTTGAGGCCAATGCAGTAATTGCAGTAGGTGCAGGTCAACTCGGGGTGGCAGATCATAACCCGTTTTGGGTAATGACAGTTATGGCCTGGGTGGCTTGATGCAAGAAGATCAACATGGGTAGGTTATTGGTGCGATTTAATCAGAGATGATTGTACTTGGTGATCAGCGGTTGTCTGACAGATTTGAATGCAATGTATGACTTATGTAAGTCGAGTATGAAAATTGTAAAAAGATTGTATCAGTAAGTTTTGGATTGTGCTGTTGTGAGCTAAACAGAGAAGTCTGTGATTTGTATGTAACTATTTTGTTACTGTAATACAAAATGGACTTGACTTTGTGTGGTGGGTTTTTTACCTGAAAAGGTTTTCCCACATATATTTTGTGTCACTATGGATGCTCATCTTTGTGTAATATTTATTTTACTTACATGTATTCATCTTAAGAAGTTTTAGAAGCTATAGGAACTGGTTTATGCTTTACTTCTCTATTGTATTAGTGTTAAGGGAATGTATTCCGCATTGTTGGGTCTGCAGATCCATGCATGTTTTTCCCTTCATGATGTGGGTCCCACTGAGCGTGTCATAAATGTGTGCAGTGAAAATATTTACTCTAAAAATACAAAAAACTAAGTAAATGCAATTAGCAAAGAGACACAACAACACCTCAAGATTAGTCTACGTTGAACACAAATAAAATTAAGATAGAAACACAAATGATTATACCTTTTACTTATGCTGATCCTTGGTTGGCCCTTGATAGTGCTTTTTATGTGTGCTCCTTGGATGGCAAGCTTGCAATGATAATGGTTGAAGGATTAATAGTGGTGGGTGAGTGCAATAATGGCTACTAGAATGCAAATGCAAGTGCTAAGATGCTGCAATAAATGGCTAAAATTTTTGAATGGCTTGAGAGCATAAGTGTGATAATGAATGCATAAGGTCCCTTAATGAATGAAAAATGAAGGTTATTTATAGAAGAAATTAAATTCTCTAGAGGATTGAATGGTCAAAATTGAGCCACCATGGCCAAGATGGAGGGCTATGATGAGTTGAGGACTCACAAACCCTCACATCTTGTCATGTGGTGAATGAAGTGTCCAAAGGACATGGTGAGATGGAAAGAGTACAAATGATGTGGAAAATGCCATGTGGTCCCAAGGTACTTACAAGTACCTTGGGATTGAAGAGGATTTCTTAAAAAAGGGATTCCTTCTCCCCAAGTGGGGCTAAAAGTGACAACTAAGGAATTTTAGAAAGTCCACTCTTGTCACCATGGGGATTAGAGAAGGCATTGGAGGAATTAAAGTGAATTTAAAATTCACAATCTTGGGAGAGATCCATGGATAAGACAAGGTCTTCCAAAAGGAGGTTTTTGTCCATGTACTTGATGTGACCTTTGAGAGGTCATAGGGAAGACAAATGCATGGGGGGAATAAGTGTGAATTTTTAATTCACATGGGGAAGAGGTCAACCCAAAAAAGGTAAGTGCCATGAAAGGTTGACTTAAGGACATGCTAGAAAAGGTAAGTGATTAGGATTAAAGTTGTGCAAACAGGTGATTAGATAAATTAATGTGGATTAGAGGCAAGTGGCCAAATATGAAGGATGTGACATTAATCTTGATTAAGGATATGCACATCCTAATGAAGGATTAATTAGATTAACCCAGATTAGTGAAAAGGTTATGGAGGATGGGACAATGAGAGAGAGAAAATGAATTTAAAATTGAAGAGGATAATTGACTAAATTAAATAAATTGATTAATTTATTTAATTTAGAGAATAAATGATAAAAGATAAAGTATTTAATTAAATACTTTTAGAAACCTTAGGGAACAGGATAATATTAATTAAATATGTCATTTAATTAATATAGACGAATGAGACAAATAAATGATAGGGTTTTGACAATATGGGAGTTGTCAAATTTGGATGTCTACGGTATGTATATATACATATATATGTATGTACATGTATATATGCATACATACATATATATATGTATGTACATGTATATATGCATACATATGTATACATGTATATACATATATATTACATATATACATACATATATATACATATATGTATGTATGGAAATAGGTTTCTTGAATCTATAGTCTCATTTCTATTGAATTTGTTCTTCCCCTTTGAGGATCTTATGATCATCTTACTAATAGGTAATATTTTGGGAAACTTGTCTTATTTATTTTTAGGGTGGTCAAGAAGTAATTTATTTGAATTTTCTCTCTTTCTCTTTCACTTCTCCTCTATCAAGCTGATTTTTTCTATATAACTTGATTAATTTTCCTTCTTCATATATTTTAAATATTAGGGAAGGCTAATAACTTTTCTTTGTACACAATCATAATTATACTTTTTTGTTGTAGGGGATGAAACTCAATAAAATTTGATCATCATTTTACACTAAAAATATACTTTGTGAAATCACTTAAACATCTTTGTGTCATGATAGTTAGCTTAGGATATATTTATTCTCATAAATTTATCTCATCATAGTGATATATGACCTTTTATTTGTTATATTGTGACTTAATCATTTGTGTTAGAATTTATATTCAAAAATATAAAATACTTGTGCATCCCTATTATCCATGTCTCAATTAAATATCCTCCTGGTGTCTTACCAAACCTTGCTAGTTGCATCTTCTTTATCTCATGCATTAGGGGATCCTTTATTTCTTCAAGTTATTATAACCAAGGTGATGAGATTTGGGATAGTGTTCTTGAGATAAATCCACAATTGGAATTATATTAGTCATATATTATCTTCATTTCATTACTAATCCTAAGATTGGTTTGGAGATGCGTGTTCCCTATTCTTCCTTGATTCCTCTATTTATTATTCTTGTAAAATACTTTGGTATACATACATTCATTTTATCATATAATTCCTTAGGTAAGAAGGAAAGTAGTATAGATATATCCTCTTAAATGTAACTATTAAATTAACTATCTCATGTCTCCTCATTCTTCTATGTCTCCAATCTAGTGATGATAATGAGTCAAATAAGAAATTACTTATTGCATATGCAAGGTACACAAGGAAGGAGATAAATTAAGATGTTCAAATTATTTAACAAAAAAAAAATCAAAATGTGTATTAATTCAACATGTAAGCTACTCATACTTAGATATTATAATGTGACATACAAAGACTTTGTAATAATAATGTTGAATCTCTATTGTGCTAATTTGTCCTTGATGACAATCTGTATTATTGTCTGGCATCTTGGTGATAGTTTACTCAGTTGATCTGCTTTTCTGATTGGCATATTTACTTCACTTTTGATACTATATGTGGTGGCACTGATATCTTGGCTCCATGTGCAGATCTCAGTTGAGGTATTCTGGTTACAGGTTTATGTTCCATTGCTCAGATTCAATAAGGTATTGCCTTCAGTTATTTGTGGTTCTTGGGTTTTTACAATACACTTTGCTTTTCAGTTTTAAGAAAACCCTATCGGGTTTCCTTAACCAGCTGATAATGGTTTGGGCATATGTCATAAAATATTGTGTCATGGGCATTTGGATTATGGTTTTTGGCATGGGTGAAAGGCATTTTGAATTTAGCATGAATGATAGTCTTTATCACTTCTCAAGGCTTTGAACAATATTTGGCATATCTTTTGGCATTGGATATTAATGAGGTGGCAAATCGGCTTTGGTCAAAGGTAAACAAATTAACAATTATTTGCATATGATTCGGGCCTTAAGGTGGATAAATCTCTAGGCTTAAAATCCAACAACATGTATTTGGTTTTGATTAGTTTTTACTTGTCACATTGGAAGTGACTTAGCCTTGACTACTTGGGAACATTAAGTCTTATGAATTCAACACTTTACATGAAATAATGCTTGGGATTATTGAGTCAGCATTGCACATGCTTAGTCTTTGATTCAGGTAATGAGTTGGTCAGCATGACTTTGGATTGATTTGGCCATGGACTTCAAATATCATTATGAGTGTTTTAACTTATTGAGTTAGTCCTTTCAGACTTCAAACTGCATCTCATTTTTGTAAAGGAATTCGTGTGGAAAGTAGGGCAATCTTTGTGCTTCATTGTTTGAGGGTCTTAAACCCTACACTAGCCGCCACCATGGAATCTTGTCCTTAGTCGTTTCTCTGCACTCACTGGCATTCTGATCTTGGACAACGTATGGGGGAGGTGAGAGGACCATTTCAATGGTCGTTCTGTGTGTTTGCTTCCTGCCGCTGGGTGAAGGCCCGAGTTTGGAAGGTGTTTTGGCCATTTCTTTCTCTGCAGATCTGGTAAACTCCTTCATGACAGCAACTCCATTACTATTCTCAGGTATTCATCTTTCAGATTGCTTTCCAGATCTGTTACTTCTCAGGCAAGGTTAATATGAGATAATTTTTTTTTCTGCAAAAAGAAAAGTGAAATCAGTCTATTACTTTCATGATTATAACTGAAAAGATTACTCCAAAACATGACTGCAATTTATTGAAGGTTATCATGATGTTTAATGAATAGTGACTTTGTGGTTGTGGGTAATCATGAGGTCTACGAATCTGTTCAGTTTCTTTTCATGCGTTCATTTTTCTACTATTCTTGAAAGCATGATTAAAAAATTTCATTCTTGGAGCATTGTTCTTTCAGTTACTTAAAATGTTGCAGCTGTTTTAATAAGTATTATTCATGGAATATCTACTCATCTTCACACATGAGGTCATGGGTAACTGCTCTTGGGTACACTCTTTATGAGGTTTCATTTTCTCAAAATAAAGATTCAGTTACTTCCTTTTGCAGTTTTTCAGTGGTTATTATTTATGCACACATGCATGCCTTGATGTTGTTTGGTTAAGCTCTGCCTTTGTAGGCTCCTCAACTGGATAGGGTTTTGTCACTTCTATTTTTACATACTATTTTTTTATTCATGCCTAGAGAAAATATTCTACTCTAAAGAACTTTGTATTACCTAAAAAGCAGCCTGACAGGAAAGTGGGTAACTATCTAAAAGATCACTTCTATTTTGATTTGTAAAAAAACAAGGTTCAACTGTAACCGAAAGTTGTAATTTTCTTTGAATGTAAATTTGATGTAATATGTAAAAATATGAAAACAGAGATATTAGGGCTTTATCATGACTGAAAAACCTAAAAAAGAAAATGAAAAAAGAGTGAAAAATATAACAGTTTTGTATGAGACATAGGGAATCATTCTTTTGGTTGAAAATTTGGAAAACACAGTGTGTTGACCGTTTTGAACAACATTATGAAAAATGTATGAAACAAAGTGTGAGCAAAAGAAAGTTAGAACACACCATTGATAATACAGTTTGATGAGAAGTTGTATTGAGACTATAACTAGATTTTCCTCAAGATGTCTTAAGGCTTGATAATGGGTGGAACTCTGAAGTGTCATTAATTGGCATTTGAGAATTCTACACATTGTCTGTCAAGAGGCACTTGACAGAAATCAGGGAAACAGAGAGATCCTCTGTATCATTGTATGTTCTATTGAAAAATAGAAAAGGGGTTGGTGCTCATTGAGATTGGTGTCTCTAAAACGAGGGGTTGGTGCTCCTTAAGTTGGTGCTCAGAAATCAGCCTATGAGGCATTGTCAAAAATGATTATTGAAATGAAAGCCTGAAAAAGGAAACAGGTTAAGGAGTGGTTTTTCTACCCCAGGAGGGTTTTCCACTCGGCATATCTTGTGTCTATTTGAGTATTTGTGGTTCATTTGATTCAGTGCTTTAATGCTTTAAATTGCTATGGTTTACTATTCTCATTTCAGTTTATGTGATTGCATTCAATACATGAATGAGTTTATCATTGATAAATGAGAGCATACATCTGGTTTATTTCAGTTTCAGTTAAATTTGGTAAAGAAGTTAATTACACCGATTCACCCCCCCCCCCTCTCAGCGTCTTTTGACTCCAACAAATAATCCATCAAAATTCAATCCAATCAACAAGAACCAATCAATCAAACACCCAACCCCACAATTAGCCAAACCTAAACCCTTATATCTTCACTAAATAATAAAAAAACATTTATCATCTCCAATATGGTTTGCATTCCAAGGTAACACTTCAAATTCTAAGGCACCATTTTAATGATAGTGGACAAACACCTAGAAAATTACAATTCAACACATAACTATCACATCGACAAATGTTGCATGAAACTATCTACCACATGCACTTTGAAATATTTACACCCCTAAAGAAAGAATTCATGAACAATAATCACTAATGTTGGTTAAATAAATTATATGTGTGACTTTAGATATTGACTATTCTATGTGCTTGGATCATCTCAAAACCTATACAAATTAATCAATACACATAACAATACTTGTACAAAATATCTAACAAGAAAAATATAAAAAAATAATTATTTGTGGGAAAATGTTTTCTTATTTATATTTTAGGTAATACAAGATTACACAACCCTTAAGGTGTTCCTATATTAGACACCCTACATAATATAAACTTCAGTTGTATGCTTAGATTGAAGATTTCCTAGAGAATTTGATTAGGTCATTAAATTTGGCTTATCTCTACTTCAAAACTTTGAGTCCTCTAATCAACTTACTATATTTCTAAAATACATACTCATAATATCCTTTAGCCCTAACATATACATATAGCTTGAAATGATCAAATGATACTTTAATTTTAAAATATAAGAAAATTAGGTCAAATCATAAGATTATGTACAACTATTTACCACTTAGAGTTCTATAATGTTGAGGATAATCCTTAGATATCTCGCATTATAATAGAGAATTATTATTGAACTTGTCATATTATAAAAATATAAACCTTACATAGATTAAATCCACTTTTATTGTCACTAAATACTTTATATGTTAGATTTGAAATTTACAAGCATATATCTATTAGTAGATGAAACTAAAAATTGCAAGAAAATGAGCAAAGAACTTTAATAATTTTGAAATTTATTCAATGGTTCTTTATATCCTTAAATTAATAATAGATTCCTACATCATATAAGTTATACAGGTAGGATATCATATAAGTTATACAGGTAGGATATTTTATTGATTTAAATTTTTGGTTAATATGTTTTAGGATCAATTCCTAATTCTTTAGAAATAGAGTTAAAAAAATATAAGTTGAAAATAAAACATAGATTATCTTTGTTTTATATGGACTAAAAAAAAATATTTTACCTTGCAAAAATTAAACCCTCAAAGACATTACTATGTAGTTTTTACATATAATTCTTAGTAATCACACTATTTATCACAATACTCTAGATATTAAGAAAGAAAGCTATCAAAAACACCTTGATAGAAAACTAATTATTCTTAATACAAGACCAATAAATGGAATCCTAGACTTAGAGAGTTATCAAATCTCTTGAAATACTAAACAAATAATTAGACAATATTTTAAGAAAAAAAGATATTTTATATTGATTTCCTAAAGCTAAAAGGATAGTTCTACTTTGTTACAACATACTCTAGATTACATCACTACTTTGAACTTGCCAAAAGCTTTTTAATGGATATTATGTTGTGTACTTACAAAAATAGCAAACATATTGACTATGATTATTAAATAAGTGATAATTGATGCATATAATAAAGGGATGATGATCATATTAAATTGATGATTAACACTTGTCCAAAATGCTTTAAAAAATTATGAAATTTTTTAGAATGTAGTCATCACTCAAAAAACGTAGATAAATATAAAAACAGTTTCATTGGAAAAACCAATGCTCTTAACTTCACGACAGCATATGAGAATCTAACTATACAATAAAAAATGAGAAATACAATTGCATGTGACTTCCCTTCTAGTTGAAAATGACATTTGGTTGTAGCTTTAAAATAAAAAAATACATCTTAACCTATTGAGATTTAAAGGTTGGGTTCTCTTGAAAGGGTTTTTATAAGATAAAAACTATATCATTGTGGTATGATTTTTGTGTACATTTTCCTTTTTGAAATGGATAGATCATATTTTCCACTCATTTATTTATACATTGATTAGTGTAGGAAATGTTTGAACTATCAACTTCTTTTTATTTGGTATTAGAGCTTGATCAATTATTTTTCCCAGGTGGTAGGAAAATAATTGATTAGATTGATATTAGTTTGAGTGGAATTTGTGTGTATAAGATCTTTATTTTTAGGGAAAATGAAAAGTGTGTCACATGGTTGGAGATGAAATGATTTAATGACACAAACTTAAAGGTATGGAAGGTAAAAATATAGGATCTATTGATAAAGAGACATCTATGGTCATTAGTCTTTAGAATTAGACCTATATGAATGAAATGTGAACATTGGGATGTATTAGATTGAAATTCTAGAATACTCATTCATATTTATTTGGGAGATTCAGTGCTCTTGAATATTGTGGAAGAATTCGTTACTAAAACTCTCTAGGAAAAGTTAGAAAACTTGCACCGCACTAAATCCTTGATGAGCAAACCTTTTCTATAGTAGAAGCTATATAATTTGAGGATGGGCGATGGGGAATCAATTGTTGAGCACTTGAATACATTTGACACCTTTTAATCTAATTATATTTTTTTGTTGTGAAGATAAAAGAGGAATATTTATGTATGGTCCTATTATTTTCTTGTCTAGACTTATGTCACAATTTGGTGATGGTCATTTGAAGTAATACTTCAAATTTTGTGATTTCTGAGGTAGTGTTTTCTCTTCTCTCATAAGAGATAAGGAAAAGGGCTATTTAATATACCAAGGAAGAATTGGTTGCTCATGGATATATTTTTGGTGCCTCATTTGACTATGTCCAAATATTCTTATGCACTAGCTCCTTTCCTAATGCATGTGTCACTACCCATCATCTATAAATTTCTTTTATAATTCCTAATGGATATCCATTGGTCAAAATAACCTAAGTGTTGTTCATTCTCGTTCCTCATGTTCATATTATGTGCTAGAAGCTGTAAGAATATAAGAAAAACCTAATTTTAAGAGTATTTTAGTCATTTATTGTTTCTTTTATAGTGTTAAAAAATTTGGTTGTGGAACCAAATAATTCCTACTTGACCAAATATCCAATTCCTATTTCCAATATCACATAAAAGTATTACAAAGTCTATTTCTCCATTCCTTCTTTTAACTTCCCTCTGTTCCACCATATTTGTGGGATATCTTAATGTTAGCTAGATATTCATCTCACCTCTAGTCCTCCCCTCCATTCTTTTATAAAATCTTTTGGGTCTTCTCTTCCTTATATTTTCATTTTCCTCTTCCTCCTTTTGTGGGATTTTGAATATCATCTAGATATTTTCCTCATGCCCCAACCCATCATCCACTCTTGCATCATATCTCCACAAAATCCTTAATCTCTTTATCATCATCCTTATGGACTTTTGAAGTAGATTTGGAATTTTTCCTTCTTCAAATCATTGAATTCCTCTACCTTGTTCTATAAGCTTTCCCCACATCCTTTTTTTGGAAAATTTCTATCAGAGAGGGTAACACTCTTTCTATTAATTTGTAGCACCAGATTACATATTTTAGACTTAAATTTGCATCAGTCTTATATTGCATAGTCTATTACATATCATTCTTAGAGGATCTTAAAGTCATCATATGCTTTTGTTTTGCTGATGGAATTTTCTTTCTCTTTACCTCTATCCATTCTTCTTCTATTTCAAGGGGTAGGGCCAATCACTATTTTCCACATTCAAGTTTTCTCCATTATTATTGGTTGCTAGAGTAACCCAAGAAATAGATTAAATTTCAGTGTTCTTGTTCTAAGAATCTAATTTCTCCAAGGGGGATAGAGAAGCCATCACAATTTCCTCATTTGGTTTCTTATCAGGCTCGATCTCTTGAGATGGAGAGGTGAAATTGGAACCTTTTCTTGAAGTGTAGGGGAGGAGGTGTCAACTTCCTACTCAGAGGGAGTGATAACATGGTGACAAGATTCCACCCCATCCCACCAAGAAGGCCTACCAATGGGGTCAGCCTTGGCCCGTCCCTTGCCACATTGTGTAGTAACATATTCTATTGTAAAACATTTTCTACACCTGAAGGCAACTTTTTCATAGTCTATTGGTTGATGCCAATGTCTATTGCCAACTTTGAGAAAAATATTTATCGAAAGACCTTTTGTAACATCCATTTCGACACAAATAAAAGCAAAATTTGAGTATTCATAATTAATTGTTTCCTTTGAGATGTTGTGATATTTACCCAACCCATTGCCAATCGGCTTCAGACAATCAATTTCCCAAAACTGTAATGGGAGGTAAGATACACATACCCATAAAAAACTAGAAGAAAAGTTCTTTTTTCGTGGATCAAATGAAGGGAACCAAGGTTTCCTGCATAATAAATCTCCTTGGAAGAACCAAGGCCCAATATTAAGAATCATTTCTTTATCTTCAATAGATTCAAAATTAGTATGAAAAACCCTTTTGCACAAGGGTAAATAATAATTTCTTCCTCAAAAAATTCTTTCCAATTCAAACTTATCTAGGAATGGAGATCATTTAATTTTGTCCATACCTTCATAAATCTGCAAACAAGGGTGTGGGACTATAAAAAATCCTCTCTAACATCAGCAAAACGATCCAAAAAAATCTCTAGGGCAATCGATGAGCGACACACTAAGAATGGTGGTCTTTGTGTTGTCCCACCACAAAGGGAGGCTAGGTTGGAGAGCACACACCCTAAATTCTTAGAAGGATGCATGGTTGTGCTAGCCCTCAAACCTAGGGCTTCACCAACAAATGAGAGGGTAGAAGCATGCATTTTTAGAGCGCCACATTGGGGCCGCTCAGAAGGGAACTTCCACAAAGCCAAGGGAGAGTCGCACCATGCCCTAACATTACATAGGGAATCTTTGAAAACTCCTCCATGCAAATCCTTAGGTCTCAAACCTCCACCAAATCCATGTGGGAGCCCTCCAATGCAAATTTTTTGTCATGGTAGTTACTTGTAGCATGTGGAATCACACAGGAAGATGGCATGGAGTAGGGAGAGCGAAACATCACGAGAGCAACAATCCTTTACCTATATCCTTATTTACATAATTCCCTTACACATTAGAAATTTGGACCTCCATTCCAAATGTCCACTTCTCTCATCCACTTCTACAAGTTTTTCCTACACCTTCTCATCCCCCTTTTTAAAACTCTCATCTACCTTTGAGAATTCATGACCTCTAGTTCCCCTCTCTTTTCCCACAATATTTCCCCCATGCCTTTCTTGTGGACTTTCCATAAGCATTCAAACTTTCAATATAATTTCTAGATCTTGTGTTCACATCTACATTAAATTCATATAAATGTCTTCTATGCCTTTGACTCTTTGTTTCGTATTGTGCAAAGGTTTCTATAACTTTAAGACCTCTCCACTCCATCTAATTACCTTATCTAATTTTTTATTATAATCCCAGAATATCCATGATTCTTATATTACTCTTTTCACCCCTTTGGAAGAGTTCCATTGGAATTAAAGATCTCCACTCCCCCATCTATTTATGACCTATAGTACTGACCCAAAACCTAGCATCTCTCATTCTCACATCTTAATCCACTTCAAACTTCTAAATTTATTTTAGATTATCCCTCCACTCCCTAAATCATCTCAAAATCTCATTAATAACTAGATTTAACCCTACAACTATTCGATTTAGTTTTTCTCACCTAGAAAACATTGTTTAATCCTAAGGGTATAGGTTTAAATACAAATTTTAGCTATGGAGGATAAGGGAGTCCATGTCATTATTAATGAGGTAGTTTATTTTCATATCCCAAGGACCTTTACCAAAAATATTGACTTTCATCTCACATTGTTTTAGGTTTAACCTTGCATAACACTCTGAAATGATGATGTCTACTTCTCCATCAATTTTCTACAAGTAGGATATTGCATTGTTATTTTCTTTCAAGCACAAACTAGGAAGACATTAGAGAGCTCAAAGTGAATTTAACTAGGGATAAGATGACTTCCACACATTTCCTAGTATAGGATCATCTGATGGTGATGTAAGTAGGTATGGGTAACCTTTTTAGTTAATGGTGATCATGATCCTTCTACCAAGGTTACTCAAGGGTGTTTAGATATGTATTCATAGATTTTAATTTATGAAGGGGATGAAAAAAAATGTTGCAAATAGAAAACAAGAGGAAGAAGTTTCCAAGCTAGTAGGGTTCATCTCCAACAAAGGGTTCAATGCTTTTTTATGTTATAATGATATGGATTTCATCTCAAAGTTGTAATGAAGTGTTGTAATCCCATTAAAATGAGTTAATGTGAAGGTTAAATATATTGTGAATATATGCATGTGTCTTGTGCATATTAATGATGCAAGGGCACTCTTGAAACTCTCTACACACACTTCTAGCATGCATTAATTTATTTAAGAAATTGAATTTAACATAAAAATCAACATGTATGAAATTTTCTATTGCTCAACAATCATTAGGATTACAAATTTTTAAAGTCAAACTAAAATACAATCATGGAAAACCTCTGGACTGATGGGAAACAAATTTAAATCATACTTAGAAGTTTGAGAAAAAAAACAAAATCAACCACTGGTATGCCTTCTTCAAACCCTCTTCTTCTTGCAACTTCATTATTCTCTTGCCTGCAACCTTTTGCTGGAAAATCAACTGCATATTGAAACACCACTCATCCAAAGTTCTTTTCTACTCTTTAACACCTCAAAACTACAAACACAAGGTCTGAAACCTATTCCCATGAAACACTATGCCCCCTTTCCTTAGCTTCCTAATTTTGGAACCAAAAGTCAAAACAACCTAGTTGAAAATGAATTTCCTCTCTCCCCACTAACTCTTGCAACTAGAAACTTCTTCCACCCGCACCCCTACCTAGAAAAACAATTAACATGCATAAATTATACATTTTTACTCCCCAATTCATGTTTTCACAACCTCCAAGAAGGCGGACCTCCACCAGTCGATGCATTCAATCTCCTGTTTCACATTTAATTGGAATTCAAATTTAAAGTTTCTAGGCAAGCACATCATGGGGGTCCTATTCCCACCTAAAACATTAAGGAAAATTAAATAAAATCCAAAAGTATATAACCTCCAAGAATCCCATGCCCAAGTTTGTTTTTTGATAATTTGGTAATTAAAATACAATTTCTGACATGCTTCCTAATGTAACTTGCAAACCAAAAGTGTACAATTATTTAATTCTTATTTTTGGACAATAAAACCATTTAAATACACCAAAACATAAAACAAAAATATTACACTCTAAAATTTAATAAAAAAATTGATTTAAGATTACTAGTACCCCCAGATGCTCCTACATCAGACACATAGGGTGGAAATTTTGTGAGCATAGGCTCACAAAATAGAGTTGAGTAGTAGAATTACTCTTTCAAGTTACAAGCAACTTGCAACATACTCCAATACTAAAATTTATAGCTCTGATAATTTCTTCTTTCTCCTCTTCTACCATCTTGTCCGAACATTCACCATCCTCCTCCAACCTTGCACTCCATTCTTCTCTCCTCTCGTGGACTTGTATCCACCACGTACCATCCATTCCCTCCTAATATCATACATTCTCCTCTCTACTCTCATGGGATTTGACCCACCACTGACTGACCACCACCACCAAACTTTACTTGAAACATACTCTATAGATTCTACAAGCAAATAGGCACTATCCACACACCAATATTCAACATCATTCAAATCTTTCCCTGAATACAATCAATACTAAAAAAATCTATTTGTAACATCTCTTTTTCTCCTTCTACACTCACTACATCTTTCATCTCAACATGCAAATCATCTCTATTTCCATCTTCACAAAATTTAGAAACATAAGTCATTACCTTTGTTTTCACATGTTCCTCTAGTATCACTGCAACATTTGTCTTCTCACTATTTGCTGCAATCTTTTCATCTACATAAAATCTTCTTTCATCTTTATCATAAAAATGAAAAATATTATGCATTACCTCTTTCTTTATAACCTTTTCCTTGCCACTGTCCGATGCCATATCTTCTTCACCTTCACTCTTAGTTGTAATTTTATTTTTCAATGCTTTTAAGTCCTCCAAAGGACACTCATCTACTGCTGCAACATCATTTTTCTCTTCAATTTTTGCACCTTATTTTTTCTCTCAACCTCTAGTACACTTTTCTCTTTTGTCTCGCTCTCTTTCTCTATGCCTTCCTCAAATCATACTTCTACAAGATGTTCTCCTTCCTATTCACCTACATACACAACTATATGTCAAACTTTTGTCCTTTATTCTTTGGCATTTCTTCAAATAATTTCTACACATTCTCAATCTTCAACCTCTTAGTTATATACTACCTCATGCTCAACGATTTTTCTACACACTTTAATCCTCTAACTTCATTCTCCACCCGCAGGTCCTAACATAGATTGCCTCACGTTTGACTCTTTGCCTATGTAATTAAAACCTCTGGCTCTAATACCACTAATGTAAAGGGCTCCTACAACTCTCAACACACTCTTCTAGCATGCAAGAATTTATTTAAGAAATTGAATTTAACATCAAAAATTAGAAATATGTATACAATTTTCTATTGCTCAATAATCATTAGGATTACAAAGGTTCAAATTCAAACTGAAATACAATCATGGCAGCCCTTTGGAATAATGGGAAAAATCTCTAAATCAAACTTATAATTCTGAAATAAACAAAAAAATCAACCATTGGCATGCCTTCTTCAATCCCTTTTCTTCTTGCAACTTCATTCTTCTCCCACCTGCAACCTTCTAATGGAAAATCAACTGCACATTGAACCACTTCCCATCCAACGTTATTTTCTTCTCTTTAACACCTACAACCTATAACCACAAGGTTTGAAACCTCTTCCTAGGAAAGGCTACACCCCCTTTCCTCACCTCCCCAATTTTGGAACCAAAAATCAAAACAACCCAGTCTAAAATGAATTTCCTCTCTCTACACTAACTCCTACAAATAGAAACTTCTTCCACCCACACCCCTACCTAGAAAAATAATTAATATTCATAATTACACATTTTTACTCCCCATTGTATGTTTTCAAAACCTCTAGGAAGGCATGCCTCCACCAGTTGGTGCATTCAATCTCCCATTTCACAAATTGGAATTCAAATTTAAAATTTCCTAGCAAGCACATCATGGGCGTCCCATTCTTGCCTGAAACATTAAGGAAAATTAAATAAAATTCAAAAATATATAACCTCTAAGAATCCTATGTCCAAGTTTGATTTTTAAAAATTTGGTAATTAAAATACAATTTTTGGCATGCTTCCCAATGCAACTTGTAACCCAAAAGTGTTCAATTATTTAATTATGATATTTGGGAAAAAAAAATCATTTAAATACACCAAAACATAAAAAAAAAAAACATTACACTCCAAAATTTAATAAAATAATTTGATGTAAAATTAATAGTACCCTTGGATGCTCCTACATTAATTTATGATGATTTCATAAGTCTTCTTAGTCACATTTTGGTGAATTAAGTGTAAATCCTAATTAGTTTTTCATAGATGATTGTTAAATCCTTGTAAATATTTTGTAAGGTACCTTTTCAAATTAATGGAAGGAATATATGTGTTTATTCATGGATAACTAATTTATGTTCATATTGATGATTTACAAATTTTATTTATATTCTTACCTACATGCATAGAGCCTAGCTTATGTGTGAAGTTATAAAGATATAGTAGTAAGTGGTATCTTGATTAAGGTGTCACAAATGGGATTCTAGTTATTGAATTATTTGGTGTATGAAACTTTTACAATATATTCACCCAATTAGAAGTATGCAATTTTTTGCTCCATTCTCAACCTTCCACCACATTAATACATTCAAAACAATAAAGTTTTAACTTTATTTTATATTGTGTTATTTTTGTTTCATTCACTTCTATGTCTAGATGTGTACAATATTATTAGGGGTTGTTAAATACTTTATTTTAGACACATGGTTATTTATTTTATTAATGAAGGTTTAGAATATTGCATTGGAAAACTAACATAAAAATAATTAGTGATAAATAAATTAGAGTATACTATGCATCGGGGATGGTTTGTGTCAAGGCATATGTCCATTTCTTATAGTTGTATCTAACACAATAGATTAGGAAAGCCCCCATGTCCTAGTATATTCTAAATTCATAGAAGTTCTTCCTCATATGAGTAAAATGGTCCATAGTTGCCTTGCCTGAGTATAATTTTGTGGTATTTTTTTCCTAATTTTGACAACCCTGGCTCTTAAGAAAAAATAAAAAAATTATGGATTGAGAGCCTACAACTTTGAGAACCAACATGATCAAAGAAAAAAAGGCAAAAAGAAGGAAAAGAATGTATATAAGTCTCTTGGTAAATCCAATATAAAATAATAGACCTATGGTTATAAAGGCCACATCAAGAAGGATTACAAAGAAAATAAGAAATAAAGGAAAGAGTTAAAGGATGATTTAGTTTCTAGAGCTCTGTAAGATGAATTATATGTGTTTTTTGTAGGCCTTGCCATTTATTCATGTGATGATGCATATATTATCAAATTTGGAGTCTCTTTCCACATGAATCCCCACAAGGAGTGGTTTTGTGATAATGATAAGTTTGATGATGGAAAGGTCTACCTTGGTGATAACCATTTTCTAAGATTTTTTTGGCATTACTAAGTTAAGATCACATTATTTTATGAGAGGATCAAATGTATTTCAAGATTTCATACATCTTGTGTTTAGATCAAAACTTGTTATTTTCTAGCAAGATGAATGATATGTTTGTGTGGGTAGTCTTTATTAGTGGTGTGTGTAAAATGATTCATTAAGTTATGGTGTTAGAAAAGTGAATTTAGGTTGGAAATGTTTTTACCTTCATACTAGTACCTACATTTAGTGTAACTATTTAGTAGTACTTATAGTAAAAGGACTTATAGAATTTGAGCCTACAACTTTGATACTTGCAACATCTACACCTACACTTGCAAAAAGGGATTGAGAGCACTAATGATTTCAATAAAGGCACTTGCAACACTTAGATAGGCAGTATAGGTTCCATACCAACTAAAAAGACTATGCCATGGCATGGACACATGGGACACATATTCAATAATGGTCTTAGTATCTAAAAAAATATAAATCTTTTAGAAGGGTTGGTTGATTATTCTCTTGACTTTGACTTTTATGAATATTGTATTTATGGTTTATAAAATTATGCTCATTTTAATCAAGCTCATGTAAGTCTCATGGGATTTTAAATATTGCTCATAGTGATGTGTTTGGTCCTGCATATGTTTCTTCTTTGGAAAATTACTTATATCTATACTTCTCCTATTATGATATTACTTGAATTCTATAGATGCATATGGTTATGGGTATTTAACTTGTGGATACCTTAACTCCTAAATAAGGTATATAGTCATTAATATAATATTATTTACAAAATAAGCATCTAAGGTCTTATAAATTTAGATATCCAATTCAGATAGGTAGAATTGAGGCATAAGTATGGTATTTAAATGAACTAGTGGTTAGTTTATCATCCTCATATTGTGAATTATTTTTTCTTGGATACTTTTTGAGGTTTTTCCCTTGAAGTGACTAATTTTTCTCAAGTAATCTCAATTATTTTTAGCATATTTCCTATTATATTATTCTCTTATGTAAGCTATTCTATTAGATATTGATGACTATCTTTTTTTTATAGGTAAACGCTTTTGACTAGAGTTTTGAACCAGTGAGGGCACATTCGGGGGACCTCATCCCCATCATTCATCTCTCCTCTTCCTCTCCTCCATCTCCTCTAATACTCCTCTCCTCCTCTCCTTCTCGCCTCCATCTCCTCTCTTCCATCTCTCCTCTACTTCCTCTCTTCCTTTCCTCTAGCTCCTCCATCTCCACTCCTCTCCTCCTCTTTGCCTCCTCAAGTGCACTCCTGCATGTCAACCTCCTTCTACAACCACCTCTCATTGCTTGTCGCCACACTCCTCTCTCCATCCTTCCACCTACTGTCGGCCACCACCTGTTGTCTGTCTATCGGGCATCTGTAATGTCCACCATCCACCGCCTCCATCAGTTCTGCTACCGCCAAATCCACTAGCAATAGTACTTTATCATTCATCCCAACATTCATTGGTGGGATTCAAACTATACTATATCATTCGTCCCACCATCCACTGGTGGGATTTGAACACCTGATAGTAGTGATACTACTACTTGTAACCTATCGTTGCACTGTGGGGTCATCCCCAATATTGATGATTATCTTAGGCATAAATATGGGGTCTTTATTTAGTTCACAAAGTTTAAGGCTTTTGTAGAAAACAAAACAAAAAAATATCAAGGTGTTGAGAATATATAAAGATGGAGAATGTTGTTCAAATGAGTTTGATAGATTCTATAGAGAATTATATTACATGGCATAAGAAATCTACATATACCTCTTAGAAAAATTGAGTTGTAGAAAGGATGAACAATTCATCAATGGAGAGGGCTAGACATAGGCTTAGTGGGATTAGTTTGGAATATAAATTTTAATTAGAGGTATTTATTGCTACATGGTACTTGATTTATAGGTCTCCTACATTAGCACTTGCAGATAAAACACCTAATGGAGATTTGGGCAAGTGAAAATCCCTTACTTCAACATATTCTAGTTTTTGGTTGTGAGACATAACTCATGTTCCTAAAGTGAAGAGGTAAAAGTTAGATTTTTAAGATAGTGAATTGTATCTTCATTAACTATGGTGATAGTGTGAAAGGATATAAGATTTAGGATCCTATGATTGGGAGGCATTTTATAGTCAAAATATGATCTTCAAAGAGATAGATACTTCTTTATTTGAGAAACTAGATGGGAGTGTGAATTATATAGTGCAATTATGAACAAATATTGATATAACTGCACCTAAGGATAAAATTGAGGTTTAGGATGGATATGATGAGGAGGATGATATAGAAATCTTAAATAATTTAAAAGAAGAACCTCCACCTGATATTTTGAGAAGGTCCATTCAATAAAGGAAGCAACTAGGGAGGTACAACTTTCTTGATTTTAGATATAGTTTTTCCTTGATTACTAATATTAATGAGCCTCAAACTATGATTGAGGAAATGGAGATGGATGATAGTGAGTTATAGAAGTTGGCCATGTATTATGAGATGGATTATTTACAGAAGAATGATACTTGGCACTTGGTTTTGTTCATCGATAGAAGAAGTCTATTAATTGTAAATGAGTCTTCAAGAATAAATTTTGTTTAGATGGTAGTGTTGAAAAGTACAAAGCTAGATTGGTTGTTAAAGGTTATTTCTTGGCTAAGGGCATTGACTATGGTGAGAAAATTTCTCCAATTGCTAAGCTAGCATCCATTCGATTCTTATTATCTATTACAATACTTACTTTCTTGCATAGTGATTTAGAGGAAGAAATCTACATGACATAGCTTGAGAGCTATGTGGTAAAATATGAGGAGTCACCGATTATAAATTGAAGAAATATTTGTATGGTATCAAATAGTATCCTATAATGTGGTATTATAATTTAGATTTATATATTTTAAAGTTAGGATTTGTAAGGTCCAAATTAGACCACCGTGTATATTGCCTTAGGGGAGGATAAGTTACCATTCATTTGGTTCTTATTATTTATTAGAATGGATTTTTATTTTGAGATTGATAGATGGATGTGAAGATAACTTTCTTACATGATGGTTTAGAGGAAGAAATCTATGTGGCATATCCTGAGCACTACATGGTAATGAGTGAATGATTTGTAGATTGAATAAATATGTGTAAGGTCTCAAATAGTCTCTTAGAATGTGGCACAAGAAGTTTGATTTGTATATTTTGAATTTGGTAGTGATCGATTTGTAGATTGAATAAATATGTGTAAGGTCTCAAATAGTCTCTTAGAATGTGGCACAAGAAGTTTGATTTGTATATTTTGAATTTGGTATTTGTAAGGTCCAAATTAGATCATTGTGTATACTTTAAGAAGGATGGTGATCATTTCCTTTTTATCACTTTGTATATGGATGATACATTAATATTTGGTAGTAGTAAGGGGGTGATTGGGGATTCGAAGTCTCAAACCTCATTATAGCTTGATATGAAGAACATAGGAGTTGTTAATTTCATCTTAGGTTTAGAAATTATAAGAAAGAGCTAATAAAAATATTTTCTTAGGACATATAAAGCATGGATTGATTCTATATTACAATGTTTCAATGTGGTAGAGTACATTTTGGTGAGTATTCCTATTTTTATGTGGATTAAGTTAGAAGTTGAAAAGTTTCCATATTCAACTGTAAAGATGGGGGATAAGTCTGATGTTACTTATAGTAGTACTATTGGTAGTTTGATGTATGTTACAATCTGTACCAAACCAAATATTTCCTAAGTAGTGGGATTCTTGAGTTAGTTTATGACTAATCTTGGTAGAGAGCATTGGACAATAGTATCTTGAAAATCTCTATATGAGTTGAACTCAGTTTCCTTGATTAATAAGATATCTAAATTATTTTTCTCTAAGAAAACCTAAAGATTCCTCTTATTGGAGGGGGATTTCAATCCCTGAATGTTGCAAGGATCATAAATATTAGGTAACTATTAAACTCTTGGTGCTTACCAAGCCATTTTCTAATTGATCTTAGTTCCTAGCAACAATTTTTTAAGAGTTTTAATTTGTAAGGTAGTATATATATATATATTAGGTATCCCCACTTTAGATTGTCTAAAGTCCCATTTTACTTTTCATGAAGATATAAGAGACACCTAAGAATTTTTTGATTTATAATTAATGAAATAGTTATGAGGAGTGATCCTATTATCCATTCTCTTCAAAACTAGTGAGTATTTTCTAGATTATTTTTCATTAACTAAATGTTTTATATCACCTTTGAATTTGTAGGTATTTAACATATCCCTCTTGACCTTTAGATTCACTCATGAAATTATCTCTCCTTTAATACCTCCATTTCCTTTTGTGAAGAATTTTTTATTCACTTTCATTCTTGCTTATATTATTAAGACCTATGTTCTTGAAAATACTATTATTTTTAGCATTAATAAAACCATTTGGTGTCATAAGAGTTTCATTCTTGGTCTCCTTGTGTTGTGCAGCATGACACTTAGGTCTATCACATGGATTAACTGCCTCTTGTGGATCTTGGATCTTGTATAAATATGGTGATTGTATTGGTCATTGATAGGTCGATCTTTGGTGCAATGGTTGTTGCTTGTGCAACAATTGGTATCAAAGCCGAGGTCATAGGTTTGAACCCCTCGCTTTGCGTTGGGGGGATTTTTACAAGAGTTTCAACCTTGGTCTCCTTGTGTTGTGAAGTGTGATGCTTGGGTTTGTCACATGGCTTAATCCCCTCATGTGGATCTTGGATATTGTATAAATATGGTGGTTGTATCAGGAACTGGCAGGTCAATCTTTTGGTGCAATGACAACCACTTGTGCAACATTTGGGTCTTTCTCAAAATCTTCTTGAACCTTATAAATTGATATTTTTTCATGAATATTCAAGAATTAATTGATAATTTGTTCATAAATTCATTAAAATCACAACATCTAAATGGTAATATTTCATAATCTAAAGCTCAGATCCACTCCAACTCTCTTTCCTTCAAGGTAATTATTTTTGGAAGGGGAATAGCTCCACACAAATTTAGGAATAAATTGAAAGACCCATGTACCATGGAATGGTTTAGAGATATCAATAGTTGATCTTAAATATTTGATATCATTTCAAAAACATGTGGGGACCAAAACTCCTAAGGTAGGACTTAATGTGAATCCATGTTACTATTTTTTTTATTAGATAAACAGGGAAAAAGGGCCCTGACCCAAAATTTTTAAGACTAAAAAATGGAAATTAAACTAGAGGCACATAGGCAAAAAGAAAAATTTGTAGGGAATGCAAGCCCATAAAAACAACAAAACAACAAAAAAAACACAAGCCACCAGATAACAACAACATCTACAAACAAAGAACCAACAACAAGGGTACACAAAAACTCAAATGATAAGGTCCTCGTATCCAACAGAGCATCCAACGACACCTCCCAATCATCATCAAAGTGGTCATTATTTTGTCTTTCATTTTATTTAGTCTTTTAATGGTCTTCAACATGTCACCAAGTTTCTTTTTCTATTTATTATTTTTGGAATTTCCTACACCATCCTAATGACAACTTTCAACGGGATACCTTGGGTAACCTTAGTGATATTTCAAATGGCCTTTTTCATACTTTCCATTATTTTTTTCATTAGTGGTTTTCAAATTTTGGAACTCCTAGTGTAAATTCTCCAATTGATACTTAAATTGAGAAGGTATCCCCTTTTCACTACTCATAATGACAACTTTATCAACCTCCTTGTGATCATTGTATTGAGGAACAATATAAAGTTCTTCTTCAGCCTCCTAGTTATCATCTTCCTCAAATTCTTTATCCTCATCATGCTCAATTTATTCCTCTTCAAATTTAGGGACCTCTTTATCTTCCTCCTCTTTATCAACCTCACCTTTCTCATCACCATTTATCTCCTCCTCCCTACCAAAACCCAACTCCTCCTTTGTTTCCTCTAATTGTTCTTTCAAGGGCTCGATCTACAATAGTTCTATTCTTTCCTCATAAAGGAAGTAATCCTTAAACACCTCTATCTAAGGGATGAACTCCTCATCCTCTAAATCATCACCCTCCAATTCTGAGGAGGGGGTAGTTTCTTTACCTTTGGACACTGAAGAAGGTCCCACAATTTGCAGGTTGACCAGCCAGATAGATATTTTTCCCCTCGAGGAAAATGGAGGATTATACTCTAGCATAAGCATGGAGTTCAACTCACCTTCAACATTCAAAATTTTGATGGAGATATCATTAGACACAACATAATGCTTTTTCTTTTTTTTTAGTAGAAATGATAGAGGGGGATTCATTTTTAAAGGGAGGCCTCAAGGACAAGTAGACCCACTGAATTAGGTATTATCAACAAGAGGCATTGGGGAGTACTTTTTGTAGAGAAAGACCAAACATTTTATTTTTTTGAGGTTGTTATGAGAAGATCCTAAAGACTAGGAGGGGATAGCAACCCTAGGATACACCTTGCTAATTTTAGCCACTTTTTTCCCTCTAAGCTTGAGACTCAAGCTAGGGCTTCCCTCAGTAGAAATATAATAAGTGGGGGATTCAATTTACTTAATTTTAATAGTGTTATCCTCCCTAAAGGGTTATTTTGGAAGAAAGTGAAAGGTTGTATTTATACAACACCATTTAATCAAACCCTAGTGAAGGTGTGGGTAAGCCCAAACAACAATATAATTTTGGAGAGATAAAATAAGGTAAATAACAAGTTTATCTTTAACCCATGATGGGTATGATTTAAAATTGGAAAGTGGTATCCATGAATGGTCTAGAAATGACCTTCTAAAGTAAAAAAAAATCATGACATGGAAACTTACCAATCTCCAAGGTGCCGACAAATTCTCCCTGCTATACCCATTTTGGTACTTGACCAGTTTTTCTCCTTTCTCTAGGAATGTTGCCATAAATCAATCATAATCCATTACTCTTCTTCTCTATTCACTCCCCTTTCAAATCTTAGACCTGTATCTTTTTCAATGAGATCCTTCATGATCCGAATCACACATTACCAATAATTACCACACCTTTTTGCCAAGAATTGACGAACTTGGAAGCTAGATTGTCAATAAATCCTCATAGTTTTAAAAAAGGAGAGTATCCCCCCTTTTCAAAGAGCTCCTAGAGATAAACATTCTAAATAAGATCCTCACAAGACTGTGATTCAATTCTCTTGTGTGGGCCCTCCATTTTACTCTCATCTATTTTTTTCTTTCAGGGCCATAGTAAAAAGGTTCCAAATTTTTTTCTCTTACTATTACTAGACTTGAAATAAGAACAAACATAATTAACAATAATCTTTATATAACTATTCCACCTTCACACAAATAAGATGACAACATTAAGTCCCATCAACCACCAATTTTCATAATTGATATCGTCCATAGGTCCGAAAACATTACAAATTCTCCACTCATCACTTGTAATTATGAGAATAAAAACTCCATTTATTTGTAATCATATAGCTTAATATCATCCCCAAGAGAAGAGTCAAGATGAAACCAAATATTTATTTTTAAATACATCATTAACTTACCAAGCACGTGAGAGGATAACACAAGCCACTAATAACACTGAGTAGAGGGAGAGATGTCATCACCAAAAGGACTGTCATCACATCAAACCAATAGATGACGAGTTAGCTAGCAATCACATCATCCTTTAGATATAAGATCATTAAAATTTCATTTGCATAATTGGACTCTTGAATTATGTCTTTCAATGGACACCTTCTCCTTCACAATGCATGAGAGATCTTGATAGAACTATTACTTCCAGTTCAAACACCCCAGACCTTCATTAGAGAGAGCATCTACAACTGAATTACCCTCTTTATAAATGTGTTTGATTTTAGTGTTAGAAAATCCCCTTATCATAATTTTCTATTCTTCCATCATATTCTTGATCCTCCAAGGAGAGTGAGCCTTCCCTTAGAAAATTTGAATAAAATCCCTTCAATTTTGACATTACATTAGCCCTTATCCTTTATTCTAGATAAGCCCCACCAAGCCATAGTAGCTTCAACTTTGTTACTAGAATTTTTCCCAATATAATTAGCAAATACCTCAATTAGAAAACCATTCTCATATATGATGACACCACACAAAGTTGCATCTCCAGGGTTACCCTTCGAACAACCATCAACATTGAGTTTTATCTAGCCTTTATTGGGAGGTTTCTATTTTACCATTTTTCTTAACAAAGTTTTTACCAAGTTGATTTTAGTAATATCTTAGGTTATGCCCTAGTTTTATTTTAACCTAATTTCAAGATAAGAGGGTTCAATCTTGGCATATTTAAAATTCAAGCATTAATATTATCCCTTAGGTTAGTTTGGATACTTCAGAAGATATCCTTGTTATTTTTTGAAATCTCCCTAAAAATCTTATTATTTCTTTCTTTCCAAATACCCTAGAAAATAACAAGAGGTATTTGTCTCCAGAGCCCAGTGATCATTGTATGAGGAAAAGGGGAGATTTTATGCCAAGAGGTAATAAAATCTTTTATAGTCTTAGGGAAGATCCAATCTATACTGAGGTTATGTAAAACTTCAATCGAAACATCTATAAAAAACTCATAATGCAAGAGAATATGATCAAATATTTCCTCCTCCTTATAACACGGGGTACATTTGTTAGCCATCTGAAATCCTCTTTTGTTAAGATTGTCTATGGAGAGGATTTTATTATGGGTTACAACCCACCAAAAATAACTTATCTTAGGGATCAATCTATTGTTCCAAACCATAAACCAATTGAAATTGTTTTCCTCATTCCTACAATCCAATAGGGAGTAAGCCAATCTAATTGAGAAGGATCTCAAAGGGGTAACCAACCAAATGCAATAGTATTCATTATTGAGGTAGAAGAACCTTCAATCCCCTTTATAGTGTTTGATCTGCTCCACTTCTTCCTACTGTTTTTGTTGTCTTTCACTTTTGAGAATCCTTCTCCCAGCTAGTTGTTCCCCAAAATTATTCCATGTAGGCTTTAGGCCACTCCAATCAATATATTTATGGATCTTTTCTCCATTCTATCTTATAAGAAACTCTTTGATGTTATCCAAACTTTTGAGAGAGGAGAGGGACAAAACTTCAAGCCAAGAGTCATGACAAAAGTTAACTTTTTTCTCATCTCCCACATTCCAAAGAAGGCCTTGTTTAATTATGTTTTTTATTTTCAAAAGGTTATTCCAAACAACTGAACCATGGGGGATGTCAAGGGAGTTTAAGAAATAAAAATGGCCCAAATTATCTAGATACTTAGCTTTGAGAATGGAGCCCCAATCATTAACATAGATTATAAAGTTCCAACCCACTTTCATATATAGAGCCTTGTTGAACCCTTGGAGCCTTCTAATATCCATCCCACCCTTTCATTTGGAATTACACACCTTTTCCCATCTAAAAAGAGAAATTATTGCTTTATTCTCTATGTCGAATCATAGGAACTTCTTTTGGATTTTCAAAATTTTATTCATCGTATAAGTTGGGATTTTAAACAATGAGAGATAGAAAACTAAGATATTTTGAATAAAGTATTTCAATAATTAAATTTTACCAGCTTGACTAAGCAACTTCCCTTTCCATCCAACCAACTTATGTTGCAAATTCTCCACAATATTGAGCATATAGTGATTAGGAAGCTTTTTCATGGATAACGAGAGACCCAAATAGATAGAAGGGAGGTATGTAATTTGACATCCAATAATTCTCACAATATTTCAAATGGGGATCAACATTGAAATCATACTTTTATTATAGTTGATATATTGACCTAATACTTTAGCATAATCATCAAAAAGGTTTTTCTAGTGTTTAGCTTCTACAATAAAAGAAGCCCCAAAAAGGATAGTATCATCCACAAATTGTTAGAGTGAAAAGGGGGGAGGGAGGAAGCAATATTTATCCCTTTCAATGACCCATCATTAGTAAGCTTTTGGAGGTTTCTTCCCAAGACTTCAACAACAAAAATACATATAAGGTGACAAAGGGTCACCATGTTTGAGACCCTACCACTGGAGAATAAACCTTTAGGTACCCCATTAACCAACATAGAATATTTAGGAGTGGTAACATAAACAGTGATAAGTTTCACAATTTTTCCTTTAAAACCAATTTTTTTTCAAAACAACAAATGAAATATCCCAACTAGGATGTTTGGTGATTTTTTTATTTTTGAAACACAATTTTATGCCTTAGTTTTTGCACTTTAGAATCTTTGCTTAAACCCTAACTTTTGATGTAATATTTCTGATTTCAAACAAAAAAGAATAACAACATATATCTTTCCCAATTGCTTTGAATAATATAGCATATTTATCTACCCTTAAACATGAATATAACCAACAAAATGAAACACTAAAATGCCCATCCAAACATCCCAAAAATTTGATTACAAATTGTTCAACATTGCTCCTATAAAATCATAAGTAATGTCCATGCAAATACATCACATAATAGGCTCAAACATGCTCAAAAATACATCAGACCTTTGATGCTATGAATCAAACTTTAAATTAGTCTTGTGCATACCAAAAACCAATAGAAAATGATCTCCCAAGGGTAGTGCCCCAATTAGGGCATGCAACCTTATGTCTTCCACTCTTCAACACAATGAGATATACTCCAAATCTGATTGCTCAGTTTTGTAATAAGTTTGGTAGGGTTTATTGCTCCAAAATGATAACAATTAATGCTCAACAACCCTTCAAACAACTCCACATGATGTACCCAAAACGTAGGGAAAAACCCTAAGTAATGATGACAGATAAGCACAAAAAATTAATCCAAAAATAATGGTGAATTAGGTTTGATCTACTGTAGCTACAAATATGAAGATTTTATCAAACCCTAACTCCCATCAAACATCAAAATTTCCCTCCAAAAGCAAGGCACTCCTTCTCTAGGTAGTGGTGCTCAAACATAGGATGAAACCCTAGCCAATATGCAACAAATCTCACCAAAGATGCCTCCTTAAAAACTGATCTACAAATCTGATTTGGAATTATGCTCTTCTCCTTCACCAAATAGCAATGGAGCACAAGTAGACCTCTGTCATGAAGTCATCACAAGATGAGCTAGGTTTTCATCCAACTCGCCCATAATTCACAAGGGTTTTCATCCAACTCGCCCATAATTCACAAGGGTTTTCATCCTTGGAATAGTTGCAACAAGTTGTAAATAAACTGAAGATAATATGCACAATGACGAAATGCCTTAAATGAACTTTCTTGTATATCAAACTTCACCCTTAACCCTCCAATTTGGCCGACCAAATTTGGGCGCCCAAATTTTTCAAAAATAAAATTAATTTTTATTTTTTTCCCCTTATATCTCCCAAAAGGGGTTGCCCAACTGTAAATAAAATATATAAAAATATTTTATCATCACCAAAAATCATAATAAATATTTTTTAACCTCCTCCTTGATCACCGAAGTAAAAAATAATAAAATATTATTTTTTTCTTGCTTGCCTGAAGGGACATTACAACAAACAAGAAAGACCAAGACACTTTATCATATGCCTTGGATATGTCTATCTTGAGAACCATGTTAGGTTTTTGCCATGAACCATAGAATGAAAATATTCATATGTTGTCAAAATAACTTCTAGGATTTGGCACCCCGACACAAACCCATTTTGGTTACTAGCAATCAACCTATGTAACACAATTTTTGTATTTTATTAACTAACAATTTAGAGAAAATATTATAGACTATATTAACATAAGTTGATAGGTATAAATCAAACATATAATAAAACTCACAATTTTTAGGAATAAAGGCAAATAGCATTAAGTTGCTCAAGGATTTTACCCATTCTAAAGAAACCATGAGCTTCTATAACAAGATCCTCCAATATTACATCCCAAAAAGTTTGAAAGAAGGAGGGGGGAACTTGTCAATTTTGGGGGCTTTAAGTGCCAAATGAGAAGAAAACAGACCTAACCTCTTCCAAAGATATTACATTTTCAAGAGCTTGAGTATTTCGGTCATTCAAAATTTAGGGGATAACATCAACGATCTCCTCCAGACCAGACAAGTCCCATAAGGGATCAACTAGGGTTTCCTAAAAGTAAGAAACGACCTTCACTATATCAACATCCTTAGAGATGGTGACAGCATTTTGAAGAGTCAAAGATCTAATATAATTTTGGATTCTATGCTTTAGGGTTGATTGGTTGAAGAACTCAGTGTTCCTATCCCCTTTAGAGAGCCATTGGATTCTGACTTTTTTTTCCAAAAAATCCCCCCCTTCTTTAGCAAGAAAAACCACTTAGACCTTAAACGTCTTTCCTTGTTGCAAGTGTCTATATTTGTCAAATCTTTCTCCATTTCATCTTGATCATTCTTCAAATCTAAACTATCAAATTTTTTTTGAAAGATATTTCCAAAGCTCAGTCTGTTCCATCCTTTAACTTTTTTATTTAATTAACTTTAGCATTTTTGAGAACCTAAGCATAAGGGTACCAAGACAAGGAGAGCTCCACCATACTTCCACCAGAATTTTCAAATCAGGATGAAAAAACCACATAATTTTGTATCTAAAAGGGATATGGGCCTTTAGGCACAATATCATTCCACCTTAGAAGAATAAAATAATGGTCAAAACCCATATTGGGAAGGGTCAAAAGGGACAGATCCTATAAAATACTCCATCCATTTGAGATAAGGAACCTGTCTAGTCTAAATTGAATTAGATTGTTACCATGCCTTTGATTAGACCAAGTAAAAGCATTACCTTTCAGGTCTAAGTCCATAAGACCAACAAAGGATAAGAAATCAACAAATCCACCATACTATCAAAATAATCTTCAAGCTTGCCAAGTTTTTCAAAAGGAACTAATAAGGTATTGAAATCACCTCCAAGTAACCACTTCTCTTTGTTTCTAATTTTCAATTGGTCAATTAAAAGGTCCCACATGATTTTTCTAGCTGATCTAGTATTGGGAGCATACACATTTATTAGATTCCACTTAGAGGAGTTGCTTAGAACTTCAAAATTAACCATTTATTCCTACCAAACTAGCCTTTCCACCCCTTTAACATGTTAGGGTTCCAAAGGACAACCAATCCCTCGAGGCACCCTATATTTCCTTAGAGGGTTTAAATCCAACATGCCAATGCGTCATGAAGAGACCAAAATTTAATAAAATTATAAACTCCGCCAAATTATGCATCCCTATCAGATTCATTTATAAACATAACAATAAAATTTACCTTCTAGAAAAAGCATGTAACTCACAATCTCCATTAGTTTTCTAGTTATTTTGAGTCCACAAATAAAAGTCTTCGAGAGATAATTGCATATAGAGGAATTTTCAAATCAACTTATTCTACCATGCAAGGTAGAAAAATTATTGAAAATTAATGTTGATGATTAGATAGTTCTCTAGGGATAAAATGCAATGATTCAAAATATTTTTGGGTTGGTTGATCTTGTGCTTAACACTAGCTACCAACAATGCATTGATTTCCTTATCACACATTGAGGATCCAAATCCTATAAGCACATTTTTGAAAGAGCGAGGGTGAATAGATACCTCTAGCAAGATTCAATGATAGTAAATTTGGAGAAAGGGAAGATCAAGCTCTAGGAGTTCCAAGAAAGAATACATGTAAAAAACTCGAATTCAAACTTAAATGTTACATTATATAATAATGACCAAAATATATTATAAATATTTTTTTATATGAAAGATCAGCTAATAGGTGTAACATTATTTCTACTTATATGAATAACACTTTTTTGTGATATGGGGTCAACTATAATAGGTGAGCTCCATAAATTCACCTTTAAACTCTTTGATACAATTCTACTCAATAATTTTTTTAATAGTTTCTTTTTCACTCATCTTACAAATTGATCTTAATCATCAAATCGTAAAGACAATTCAAACCCATAAGACAAAACCCTAAAACTAGGACCGAAAATATATATTTATAGTTGTATGCTTATGGTTGTAAGAAAATATATTTATATTATATATTTAACAATTCACAATTATAATTGTATGAGCGACACTATTTCTTATCATGGATTCAATTGGATTAATTTTTAGTTTGTTAAATTTACTATTGAATTATTTCATTCAAAAATTCTAAGCCGTTATTTTAATACTTTTTTATTTATAATTTATTTGAAGAAAAAAATTATCTTATTAATGATGGATCGTGGAGTGTGATATAACAGATAGTTATATTCGGAAGCACTCTCAAATAATTATCACATGTCATAAAATATCACGTCTACTATTAATGCAAGCTCTATAAAATATGTTTGCAACATTTTTTTCAAATCACTATGTTGCAACCTAATCACATTTCTACCCAAAAAGTCAAAGGGTAAACCTAAAATCCTTAAACCCTCAGCTCTCTAACCCACAACACATATCCATATAGAAACATCATGTAGATAACACTATTTTATAATACATTGTTTTTGAAACAATTCTCAAATACTTGAGATGGTTTAAGCTTGTAATACAAAATTTAAGTGAAAATCCATAATTTAATATTGTAGCACGGAGATTTTTAGAATTGTTCTCTAAAGGGTTTCCTCAAGAGTGAACCTATGCTCACTTCCTTCACAAAATTAAGGAGGAATTATTTTCATGGTGCTCATCTTTAGATAAAAGACAACCTTCAACCTATAAGTAAAAATCTTGAATAAGAATTGAAAAATCTTTATATGCTCACATAGTTGGAATCCAAGATACCATTATGTGACCAACAAGCATAACATTTTTCTATACAAAAAAATTGTAGTAAAACCAATTTTCCCAAAGCAACGAATTACCAAAAATAACATATATGCTACTTATTTGATGGTTTTAGTAAAAGATTCAATCTTATAAAATATTTCATTCAAAAGCATGGCACCTAGTAAATTTGGTTATTATGGAATTGTCTTAAAGAAGTTATATATTGAAGTGGTTTCTTAGTTAAATTTTTTTGTAAATTTGGTTATTATGGAATTGTCTTAAAGAAGTTGTATATTGAAGTGGTTTCTTAGTTAAAATTTTTTGAAGCACATAGTCAAACGTATAGGGTTTGTAACCCTATCATGATTACATAGAGTTTGGGGAGTATCTTTTTATACCAAAAACTAAAATAAAAATAGTTTCTTTCCACTTAAAAAGTTCTTCCATGATACTCATGCCCCAACAATCAAATATTACCCATGAAGAAATTTAAAATGGTTATTTATCAAAAGGGAAAATTTGTATATTAAATACAACTCTTTAGAATGACTACTTACATCTAGGAATAATCTAGCTGTATAGGCCCCTTAAGCTATGCCAATAATCCAAGAGGAATTGGTTTCAATAAGTACAAAATATATTCATGCACAATGTAGCAAATGTTTCAACATCATGTCTTGGCTATGATAATCCTATGTGTACACTATACCTTGAGTTGATACAATCTTCCTTATAGTTGTTTATCCATCATCTTTCATGGGCGACCTAAATTCTTTGTCATTTCCAAGCATCTTTATAAATATTTGATGATGACTTTCAACGTTTACACCCATTCACAATGGTTGGTTTTCCAATTATTTAGTTAATTGCAATGATTTCTTCTCTTTATTTATTTTTTACTTTTAATCCCCTTAAAAAAGATATTTTCAAATAACTTATAACTATATCTCTTTAATTTCAAGGGTCAAATAACAAAATAGATTTTATTCTCTTTTTAGGGTCATTTACATGAAAAAATAATTTTCTTTTTTATTGAGTGAAAATTATTATAACAACAAAAGTAATTGTCTAGTAAGGATTTTTTTACTTGGTTACATAAGCATCATGATCATAACTTGCTTATTCTCTTTTCTCCTTAATATGAACATTATTAGTCATCATATGAGAAAGAGAGTCATGATCATTTGAGTGGCTAGTCTTATTAGGGTTAAGATGTATAATCCTATGTAAAATGATCAATATTTCAAGTGACTCATGGCATAAACAAACCCTAAATTGAGATGTTAAACAGAGATAATTCTCAACAAAATAACCTCTCATATTAAAAAAATTAGAAGATAAAACCCCTAAGAATATGAACCATAAAGGGGTTAAGGGTAGAGGGATTCCAAAATGAAAGGGAAAATAAACTATCCTCACCAAAATGAAAGGGAGAATAAAACCTTTTTTTATATAAATTTAAGGTGAATAAATAAGTAATATAAGTATCCAAAATCTACACTATATCAAATAAAAATTGAAATAATATATACTAAATATTATATTAATTTAAAAATAATTAAATGCTTTATAAGTTGAATAAAATAGTAAATGTACTTAAATTGTTTTGATAGATGATATGAAGTTCTTTGTCAATTGTGTAGAAATGTTAGCAAAGATAAAATGAATTCCTTTAAATCATGAAAGCTCTTTTTGTCAATCTAAGTCACTTTTTCAATTGTGGATTTGAACTTTGGGCCACATGTCTAGTTTGGTTCGCACATGACATCTATTATTATTTTTATTATGTCACATTGTAAGCATATCAATGTAATGGCTAGATAAATGATCAAAGGTAATACTGGAAACATGAAAGGCTCTCTAGATGATTGTGTGATATAGATCCCCTTATAAATGATCTTGATGATGCATGCAATTAGTAAAATTATAGTTCTAAGATGTGACAATTGGATTAGAGATGAACCTGTTGGATAATATTCAATGAACCAGGGTTAGTCCTTTATATACAACAACAACAAGGGTCAAACAAAATGATATTTTACCTTAATTCAACATACAACAATCACAAAGAAAGGTAAAATCAGTCCCACATTTGAATTTGAATTGTAAAAGAACAAGTAAAAGATCATTTTTGGAAGTTTAAAAATGATCAAAATCATTTTTATGACTCTAGATCTAACTTGAAATAAAAAAGAGGAAAAATAAAGATCGAGATTGATCCTTAATAAAAATATAGATAAAAACAAAGAAAATTCACTTCATATACTCACTATCAACTAAAAATGAGTCATTTATACTCTTATTATTACTTAAAATTAAATGAACCAAAATAAATTGAATGACCATTTACTTTCTATTGTAATATAAATTTGATAGTAAAAGATTTCTTTACCTTAACCCTAACCATAATCTAAACCCTAAACCTGACAATAATTCTATATCCAACTATAACCCTAATCTTAACCTGAAACCTAACCCTAACCCTAAATGTAACCCTAATCCTAACCCTAATCTATCTCTAATTATAATCTAAACCCTAATCTTAGCCCTAAATGTAATCCTAACACTAACCATAATTATAATCCTAAATCTAACACTAATCTTAACCCAAATTCAAACCCTAATTGCAACCCTTACCATAATAGTCAAACTAATCCTAATCCTAACCCTAACCCTAACCCTGAACCTAATACTAATCCTAACCCTAAACTTAATACTAACCTTATCCCCAAATCTAACCCTAATTCTATCTCTAACCCTAACCCTAACATTAACCCTGCCCCTCATCCTAATTCTATCTTTAATATTAACCCTAACCCTAACCCTAATGCTAATCCTAACACTAACCCTAACCACAATGCTAACCCAACCTGAATCCTAATTCTATCTTTAAATGTAAACCTAACCCTAATCCTGAACATAAATATAACCCTAATCCTAATACTAACACTAACCGCAACCCTAATGCAAATGCTAACACCAACCCTAATTCTAATTGTATCTCCAACCCTAACCCTAACCATAACCTAAATCCTAATACTAGCACTAACCCCACCCTAATCCTAATTATGTCTCTAACCCTAACCCTAACCTTAATACTAATTCTAACCCCAACCCTAATCCTAATTCTATCTCTAACCCTAACCCTAACCCTATCCTTGATCTTAACCCTAACCCTAATCCTAACCTTGGCCTTAACACTAATTCTATCTTTAATCCTACTCCTACTCCTAATCCTAACCCTAACCCATTATTTATAACACTAACCCTAACGTTAACCCTAATTTTAATCTCAAACCCTAACACTAACCCTAATTCTATCTCTAATCCTAACCAAAACCGTAACCCTATCCTTAATCCTAATATTGTCTCTAATCCTAACCCTAACCCTAATTGTGATGATAATCCCAACCCAAATTCTAATTCTATCTCTAATTGTAATCATAACCCTCACCATAACCTTAATCCTACCTTAACCCTAATAATTTTGTCTTCCATGTCATCTTGCGAATGTTACTAGAATATATATTATTTATTAATAATATATATAAAAACGCTAAGAGATATCCTTCTCGAGACGTCTATTGCACTTTTATGTGACAAATCGATTAAAAATAGATGCCTCGAAAAAGATATCTCTTGAAATTTTTACGTCGAAGGCATGTACTATTTGAGCTTTCAGAGCTCATTTTCTCATTCGATGGTTAAAATGGCATTACACGACATGGTTGACAGTTCTTTCATTTTTAACCATTGATCGTTTCAATTTCAAAAGCTAGCGGACATTCTTGCCTCATTGCATTTAATTTTTTGCTCACATTTAATGCAGTAGCGATGGAATCAAAGTCTGGCGGGCATTCTTGCCTCATTGCATTTAATGAGGTAGTGATGGAAATATCTGAAATTAGGTAGGTTTCCTTACTTATTTATCTCCAATCTATATGTGGCAAAAATATCTGGAAGGTTTTCGTCATCTCTTTTCTACAAACTTTTCCTGCAAGTTTTGTTGACATCACTGAAGAACTACACCATTAGTGCAGATTTTTGAGGTAAGTCATTTTTCATTGTTTTAAAAAGAGATTATCGCAACATATATATAGTCATCTACTTTAAATCTAATTTTATAAGTATTGTTTTATGATATGCAACCATTTGTTGTTCTTCTTGCAAAGCCTGCACAGTTTTCTTAAGCATCTTCATGTAAGTCACTCTGCACCATTAGTCTTTGTGGATTTGATAATGTTAAAACCTAAATGTGCTCATTATGAGGATCTTGGTCGTTAATTTCACTTTAATAAGCATACTTACAAACCCAATAAACATTCTCTTCAACTTGGTGGCCGTAATTTTCATTTTAATCAACATACTCTAAACCCCTCACTGAAACCTAAGTTTTAGGCTGCAACTCGCCAAATTGGAAAACTGTAGGTCAATACCAACAAGGAAAAACTTGGAGGATCGTAAACCAAGCAGGCAAAGCAGAAGAAAACGACAATAAACAACTAAAAAAATGGCCAAAAATGATGAGCGGTTGAGATAGGTATTAGGTTTTTTTTAGTTTTTTTTAAAGAAAACTTTTGGAAGGAGTTGGAGAGGTGGCAATCCACTAAAACATTTGTTAGGTAACTTTAGTTGTGAGATCAAATTACATATGGTAAAGAGGTAATTTTTCCACATTTAGATGTACAAAACATTTTAACCTGTTCAATGTTTTTTTTTTAATTATAAAACTTTTTAAGATAATTATGCAGTAGATTTGTTTTAATAATGATTTTTATAGTATTTATGGTAGATGGGACATTGAAGTAAATGATTAAATTGACCTTTTTCTTAAATCGCCCAGCTTTGTCTAGGGCTACCAAGGCCACAAATATTCTTCTATAACAAAATTTAAAATATAAATTATATTATATATAAATATCCAAGAGTTTGTACATCTTACACTACTTAGTTTTCAAGACTATTGTAGCAAACAGACATCAATGCTACAAACTTATAGTACTTACCTGAAACAGTGTTCTCTCCAAAGAAAGTAAGTTTAAGATGATTGTGCAGTGATGGGTCAGTTCCAAAACGTCGCATATTTGAACTCTATGATAAATGGAGTAGAAGAAACTGGTACAATTTTTGTATGTCGTTGGAATGTACTCCCAATACAAGATATTATTGTATTCCATTACTTGCAAACAACCTTCAGCTTTATAAGGCTTTGAATGGCCAATCTAGACAAAATAAGGACAATTAAGTCATGTGGAAGTAAAGCCCATGTAACCTCATCCATTGTTTGTTGAAGGTAGAAGACTTTATTAGAGTATAAAGATAACAAATTCCTTGACCTATTCATCTTCGAAATTTTACACCATAAATAAAAGCTTCTCAAAAATAGATTTAGTTGGATCAACAACTTGAGGCTCTCATTACATCATATTTCATCCCTTAGTGCAGTTCACAAGTGGCTCTGTTAGCAGATCACTCTAGTAGCAAAGACAACAAAAACATTAATTCGTTAGAAATACAGTGGTCATTGTCAATTTGCAAAAAAATGTTGCCATGGAAGTTTCCCCCAAAACCATTTTCTTCTCCCCCCTATATTTTTAAGTTTTACCCCCTCCAACTACCATGTGTAAAGCCCTATTTCCCCCACCCCTTGACCAATATTTTCCACATCACATATAAATGCAAATTGTGGAGGCAATGACAAGGCACATGGGCATCACATATTTCCCCTCATTCTCCATATGTTAGTTCATTTGAAGGGAAGTCACCATCTATTCAATGTGACATGACAACCTTGAATGAATGAATGAATGGATTTTAATGGCGTCCACAAGACCATTAGTCTATGGGACCCAACGTCAGAACTTTAACCACTTTCAAGTTCTTTTCCATGTCTGCCCTCCTCTTAAAGATCTTGACCAAAAATACAGTAGTTTTGAGGAGCCTAGTCTCCTTAAAGAGCTCATTTAGATTGTGCACCTTCAAATTGTCTTCATACTAGACATGGATATTAGCATAAGCAACACACTCAATGATGAAGTGCCATTCAGTCTCCACGACCCCTTTGCTGCAAAAAATACAAGTTCTTTGTTCCCAAGCTTCCTTGGGGACAACCCACCTACCAGTTTCACATCGAAGATGGTGTGACCCAGTTCTCAATTGAGCGATCAAAATCCTAGCCTTGCCTTTAATTGCAACCTTTAGGTAGTCTTTCTCATCGTGCTCCCACGCGGGGTTGAACTCCCGGATATAATGTGTCTTTTTATGGCCAACTTGCTTAGTCCACATAGCACACCTAAATTTTTCTAGCACATATCTTTTTATCTCAACATTTGTGTTGGGGCACTCATGCAGCTTAATGTTCCATTTGCTCAACCATTTGCTATTTTTCTTCATCCAAGTTTTCTTTCTACGGTTTAGCTCCTCCCCAACCACCATTTTGGGCTAGCAATGTGTCTCCATGTTCTCAACTTTTTTTAAGTAATTTATTAACCGAATGATTGTGGATGCCTCCAACGGGAAAGTACCAGTTTCAGCCAAGAGAATCTCGTACAAAATCGAGGATTTGACTTTGATGCTAGTAGTGATCAAATGTTTTTGAATTCTTTCAACTTGCCTCCACTTGTGGTTTGACATGCTACCCCTAAACCTCACACCCATAGAGGACAACCGGTGCCACCACCAAACCAAAAAGGGTTTTCTTTATTTTCCAATCCCATAGCTCTATTGTCCTACATCTATTCTGCAGTAAATAGGATGCCCTCCAACCACCTTGAATCCTTTTCACTCTGCAAGTCTCCCAACTGAGCCTGTTATGAAAATCAATACCCAAATACTTGTATTCTTCCACCACCTCCAAAGAGTTGCCTTCAAAAATGAAGTTAAACTGTTGCTTCTTCCTATTCAAAGAAAAGATCATTATTTTGGTTTTGTTGGTGTTAACTTGCATTCCAACGTCTTGGCAAAAAAGTTCAAGAGCCTTTAAATGCTCTCTCAAACCAGGAGCAGATTTTGCAATTAAGATAAGATCATCCGCGTATAAAAGTAACTTCACCACATAACTAGCTAGATGAATACCCTCTCCAACAGTTTTGTTTAACCATTCTTCAAGCTTATCAATATATAAGCCAAACAACGTGGGAGATAAGGGACAACCTTGCTTGACCCCAATGTCACTACCAAAGCATTCAGACATACCATATTTTGTTCTAATTTTAGCTCTAACATTCTCATAAAGTTTATGAACTGTCGCTCTAATCTCATCAGGAATACCAAGTTCCTCCATTGTGTTCCAAAGCTTGTCCCGAGGCACCATGTCAAAGGATTTTTTGAAATCAATGAAACAACAAAATGCTTCACCCCCTTGAGTGTCCCAATCTTTCTCAACGAAGTGTCTAAGCGTGATACAGTGATCTATGGTGGAATGCTTTGGCCTGAAACCAACCTACCCTTTTACCTTCCTTTTCAACCCAATTACTGATTTTGTGCTCTAACATGCTCCCATATAGTCTACCAAGCAGAGGATTGACCATGATAGTATGATAGTTAGAAGGATTATTGATATCCCCACTTTTTGTGTAAGGGAATGACCACACTGGTAGTCCATTCAACCAAAAAGCCATTTTGAGTAATGTTATTAAAGAGGTATTTTATATGAGGTGTGAGGAGCTCACAACCCCACTTTAAGAATTCAGCTTGCAGCCCATCAATGTCTTGAGCCTTACCACTTACGAGATTTTTTATACCTTTCTTGATATCTTCTTCCGAGAAGAGCTCTCTTGAGATATGAATTAAAGGGGGCATGCTTTCTCCATTGGTCGTTCATACAAGAGTTTCGCATATTCTAGCCACTTCATCCCAGTGATATTATTTTCCACCTGAATTTTCTTTTCCTACAACTCTCTCCAAAAGCTTTTGGGGTTGTGCTTTCCCATAGAAATTAGCTCCCTCCTTCTTAAATTCACATATATTTCTTTTTTAGCTTTTACCAACTTCTCGTAGTTTACTTTAGTTTCTTTGTTTGACATATTCTTTTTGACCAATCTCTTTGCTGCCTTGCAATCCTCATCAGTTCTTACATTTCTTTTTTCCCTTAGACAACAAGTTTTAAATTGAAGGATTGTGCACAATTTGAATAATAGACTTACATTTATTTTTTCCCCTTTAGTTCCAACCATTCTAAGGCACCAATAATAGACAAACATTGTACTCATTAAATTATAATGTATTTTTTTTCAAATACATTTAATATATAAAAATTTAACTTTAACAGTACCTTGTGTATAAAGTATTGTATTTTGTATTTATGCAATCATTTTTATTTGAAATTTAGCAGCACGCTATCATTGGACCAAATGAATGGCTACGAGCCAAATGCATTTCATGGAATGTAAACTTCTTCTACTGTTTCTTTGACTAACTGTTTCTAAGGCCTATTTATACCGATATTTATTTTTAATGAAATAAAATATACAATACCTTTTAGAGAACCCCAAATATAAAAAAGTCAATAACTGGAAATTGTAGACATTTAAAATATATTAACTTTCTATATATATGACATGCGCACATAGTATTCTGAATTGTTCCTTGTAGAAGTTGGACTGGACTAATCTCTTTAATAATAATAATAATAAATTATATAATATTTCGTTCCCTTATGATCCCTACTATAATTAAGAAAATGACAAGTATTGGTGGCTAGTCCAAGTGACGAGACATATATGCTAATCGAATATTCCATAGATTGGACAAATAAATTTTGATGAGTAGTTGAGAGGTTAAATGTGAACCAAACGTTCAACTTAATGAAGACATGTTTGAATTACAAATTTACTTTATAGATATGGTTTAAGAAAGGAAAAATTACCTACCAATCCTTGTAAGATTGGTATGGTGTTGTCAAAACATCCGAGTTGTCCCTTGCCATATGTTTGGGGTGGAGAATAAAAAATTATAAAAATGAAATATTAAATGAAACATCCAGTGAGATAAAATCTCTATTGTCATGTGTTGAAATGGACGAACACCATCATTGCGTATATTATAAGTCGTATGCATATACTTTTATGTAGCTTCAATAAAAATTAAGTCATTTCTAGACTTCAATAAATAGGAAATTGTAGACATTTAAAATATATTAACTTTATGTACATATGATAAGCACACATAGTATTTTGAATCATTCCTTGTAGAAGTTGGACTGGACTAATCTCTTTAATAATAATAATAATAAATTGTATAATATTTCATTCCCTTATGATGCCTACTATAATTAAGAAAATGGCAAGTATTGTTGGCCAGTCGAGACATATATGCTAATCGAATATTCCATAGATTGGACAAATAAAGTTTGATGAGTAGTTGAGAGGTTAAATGTGAGCCAAACATTCAACCTTATGAAGACATGTTTGAATTACAAATTTACTTTATAGATATGGTTTAATAAAGGAAAAATTACCTACCAATCCTTATAAGATTGCCATATGTTTGGGGTGGAGAATAAAAAAATTAAAAAATTAAAAATTAAATGAAACATCTAGTGAGATATAGTCTCTATTGTTATGTGTTGAAATGGATGAATACTTTGTACAAATTTAAAATAAAATAAACTACAATATATATAATACTTTTTAACTATTTATTCTAAATTTTTCTAAATTTATAAATAATTAATAGTTTACATTTAGAATAAATAGTTAAAAAATATTATATTTTCATTTACAAAGATACAAAAATAATAATTGAGTTTTCATAAATCATTTATAAAAACTAAATTACAAAATAAAATAAAATAAAATAAATTATATATAATACTTTGTACAAATTTAAAATAAAATAAACTAAAGTATATATAATACTTTTTAACTATTTGTTCTAAACTTTTCTAAATTTAAGAAATTTATAAATTATTAATTTGGGAAGAAATAAGCCTTTTTTATTTTAACTATTTATTTTACATTTAAGGTTTTAATATATTTCTTTAATTTAAAATAAATAGTTAAAATAAACAAGGCTTATTTCTTCCCAAATTAATTATTTATAAATTTCTTAAATTTAAAAGTTAAAAAGTATTATATATACTTTAGTTTATTTTATTTTAAATTTGTACAATGTATTATATATCATTTATTTTATTTTATTCTATAATTAATTTTTTATATAATTTAGTTTAAATTTAGAATAAATAGTTAAAAATTATTTTATTTTCATTTACAAGGACGAAAAAATAAATTCTGAGTTTTCATTTATTAAGAATAAATTTATCATTATTACAATTTTAATTCAATTTTTAAATACTAAATTTTCTATCCATTTGAATACTATAGTATTTATATATAATTTTCTATATATTTTAATACTAAATTTTATAAAAAAATATTTTATTTATATCCATTGCCCTTGCTTTAAAAATATTGTATTTAATTTTTTATAGAATAATTATATTATTCTATTAAATAATAGCATTCTTTTAATAGAGAGGCCTGGGTTTATTTTTTATCTTTTCATTTTCTTAATTAAGTAATTTAACAAAAACTATATTGATTCTTATTATTATATAATAAATATATTATTATGTTTTATAATAATAATGATAAACTAAAATTTTATATACAATCAAATAATAAATAAGCTTTAAATATTTACCATATTTAATTTTATATTCTTAAAATACATTAACAATTTTATATTATATAAAAATTATATATGATATATAAAAATAGATAAACACTAAACTATTATATAATATTATATTACATTTTAAATACTACATTATTTATATATTTAAATTAAATAATAGGGGATAATTTAATATGGTGTTCACTAACTCAAATAATAAGAAGTGTAAGAGAGCTTGGAGTGCATTGTCCATCCCATACAATTGGCTTGACAAGAAGTTTAAGCCTCTTTAGGCAGTCAATTTTATAATGAAAAATATAGTACTATAATATCTCATTGGGGAGGTTATTCAAGTTCAAACACCACTTAAATCCAAGTGTTGCAACTGTGATAATTTTCCCATGGTATCAGGGAGGTTATTCAAGTTCAAACACCCACTTAAATCCAAGTGTTGCAGCTATGATAATTTTCCCATGGTATCAAGGAGGTTATTCAAGTTCCAACACTGACTTAAATCCAATAGCTATGGTTGTGACAAGTTGCCAATGGTATTAGGGATGTTATTCAAGCTCCACCAATCACTTAAATCCAAGTGTCATAGCTATGATAAGTTGCCAATGGTATTAGAGATGTTATTCAAGTTCCCACACCTATTTATATTCAAGTGCTAAGTTTCCAATGTTATTAGAGAGGTTATTCAAGTTGCTACACCCACTTATATTCAAGTGTTGCAGCTGTGATAAGTTTCCAATGGTATTAGGGAGGTTATTCAAGTTCCAACACTCACTTAAATTCTAAGTGTTGCAGCTGTGATAAGTTTCCAATGGTATCAATCATGGGCTTTGTTTGGTGAGTTAAAATATCTACAAGGTTTTTGTCATCTCTTTTCTGCAATTTTTTCCTGCAAGTTTTGTCGACATCACTAAAGAACTACACCATTAGTGCAGATTTCCGAGGTAAGTCATTTGTCATTATTTTAGTAAGAGATTATCACAAATTATATATAGTCGACTACTTTAAATCTAATTTTATAAGTATTGTTTTATGATACACAACCATTTGTTGTTCTTCTCTGTACGCAACCACTTACCGTTCTTCTTGCAAAGCCTGCACAGTTTCCTTAAGCATCTTCATGTAAGTCACTCTGCACCGTTAGTCTCTGCAGATTTGATAATGTTAAAACCTAAATGTGCTCATTATGAGGATCTTGGCCGTTAATTTCACTTTAATAAGCATACTTACAAACCCAATAAACATTCTCTTCAACTTGGTGGCCCTAATTTTCATTTTAATCAACATACTCTAAACCCCTCGACGAAACCTAAGCTTTAGGCTGCAACTCGCCAAATTGGAAAACTGTAGGTCAATACCAACAAGTAAAAACTTGGAGGAGCAAAAACCAAGCAGGCAAAGCAGAAGAAAATGACGATAAACAACCAAAAAAATGGCCAAAAATGATGAGCGGCTGAGATAGGTATTAGGTTTTTTTTAAAGAAAACTTTTGGAAGGAGTTGGAGAGGCGACAGTCCACTAAAACATTTGTTAGGTAACTTTAGTTGTGAGATTGAATTACATATGGTAAAGAGGTCATTTTTCCATGTTTAGATGTACAAAACATTTTAACCTATTCAATGTTTTTTTTAAATTATAAAACTTTTAAAGATAATTATGCAGCAAATTTGTTTTAATAATGATTTTTATAGTATTTATGGTAGATGGGACATTGAAGTAAATGATTAAATTGACCTTTTTCTTAAATCATCCAGATTTGTCTAGGGCTACCAGGGTTACAGATATTCTTATGTAACAAAATTTAAAATATAAATTATATTATATATAAATATCCAAGAGTTTGTACATCTTACACTACTTAGTTTTCAAGACTATTGTAGCAAATAAATATCAATGCTACAAACTTATAGTACTTACCTGAAACAATGTTCTCTCCTAACAAAGTAAGTTTAAGATGATTGTGTAGTGATGGGTCAGTTCCAAAAGGTCACACATTTGAACTCTATGATAAATGAAGGAGTAGAAGAAACTGGTATGATTTTTGTATTTCATTGGAATGTACTCCCAATACAGGAGATTATAGTATTACATTGCTTTTAGACAACCTTAAGCTTTCTAAGGCTTTGAATGGGAAATCTAGACAAAATAAGGATAATTAAGTCATGTGGAAGTAAAGCCTATGTAACCTCATCCATTGTTTGTTGAAGCTAGAAGACTTTATTGGAGTATAAAGATAACAGATTCCTTGACCTGTTCATCTTCAAAATTCTACACCATAAATAGAAGCTTCTCAAAAATAGATTTAGCTGGATCAACAACTTGAGGCTCTCATTACATCATATTTCATCCCTTAGTGCAGTTCACAAGTGGCTCTGTTAACAGATCACTCTGGTAGCAAAGACAACAAAAACATTAATCAGTTAGAAATACAGTGGTCATTATCAATTTGGAAAAAAATGTTGTCGTGGACGTTTTTGTAGCACCCCTCCATTTTGCTGTTTTGATTAGACAGTGTTCTACTTCGTTATGCTTTGTTTTCTATTAGTACTTGTCTATGATACTTGGTTACTATTTGATCGCTAACTGTAGAGCGATGTGGATGTTACATTATGATGTGATGGTACTTTATTATGATGTTATCATTATGACATGCTTTAGATTAGCATAGAGGATATTTGAATTAATGTTGTTTTATGCTTTTGATTAGATTATTGATGTTAGATTCATCAATTTTGTAATATTGTATTGGTAAAGGGGACACAATTGCACCACTCCCTTGCAGAGCCCTGCGATTCCGTGATTCCCTCTTCATGGTGTGTTTTATTATGATATAGATATATATGCATGTTCGATATATGCTTTGTTTGCAGGTTTATAGGTACAAGACATCAACTCCACCTGGTTTCGCAGGTTTGAGCATGTCCATTTCCCAACGTTATTTTTGATTTGGAGATAGTAGCTAGGTTTCATGTGTCAAGCCATCACCCTGGTCATAGTGTGTCAATTGGTTTTAATTTGGGTTTGTTTGTTTTAATGTTGTTTAAATTTGCCTTGATATTATTTAAATTGCAAAGTTGTAAAAGGTAAATTAATGGAATTAAATATTTAAGTGGATAATTAAATTAATCCGGTTTATTATGTTAGAAGATGATAATTAATTAATTAATTAATTTAATTTAATTAGTAGAATAATTTAATCTTTGGATTATATTTATTTTATGAAATTAATTAAATTAATTGAATTAAGCTTATTTTAGAAATGCTATGTATTTTATTTGAAATTAGTAAAATGTTTTATTTTGTTATATTTTGAGGATTTGATGCAAATGAATTTGGGAAAAGATATTTCTTTTGTTTTCAAATGTTTGTTTCAAAAATATTAATGATGATGGTTGAAAGAGATATTTTCATGGAGTTTAATGGCTATAACCATGAAAGTCTAAGGAAGAAAAAGAAAGAAGGAAGGAAGAAGAAATTTTGGTTTTGGCTTTGGAATTTGATTGTGGAGAAGTTATGTTTGTTTGTTGTGGAAGAAGCTTGAAATTGTGGAGGAGGCTTTACACCAATTCACATCCTCTCAAGCATTTGGAAATTAGGTTCTTTGTTATTTAAATTAATTTTATCTTGGAAAGATTCATATATTTAAATTGTTGTTTGCAAAATGATTGACTGTGCAAACTCATAATTTGATTAAATTGAAAAATATTGTGTTGAAATTGTGGAGGAGGCTTTACACCAATTCACATCCTCTCAAGCATTTGGAAATTAGGTTCTTTGTTATTTAAATTAATTTTATCTTGGAAAGATTCATATATTTAAATTGTTGTTTGCAAAATGATTGACTGTGCAAACTCATAATTTGATTAAATTGAAAAATATTGTGTTGAAATTGTGAATTCTTTTGTAGAAAATTTTGCAAGTATAAATTCATTATTCTCCTTCCCTTTTGAATTTGTTATTTGGAGAAATATGGAAACCCCTGTATTGAAATTTTTTTCTCAAAAAAAAAATTGAGTATTTTGCTATAGATGACCATTTTTGAAAATTATTTGCCCTATTGAAACCTTAATTTTTAAAAATCTGTATATATATATATTGAAAGATATATATACATATATATGTATATTTATTTTTAGTGAAATGGTTGTATTGAAAAATGAAACCTTGTATTTTGTTTCCATATGGTGGATTTCGAAATCCCCAGGGGACTGTCAATTTTTTTTTATAAAATAAAATAAAATAAAAATTGATTTTTTATTTCTAGGGACGTTGGGGCTCTCCCCACAGCCGCCCCCATGGGAGGCATTGTGGAGGAGGCAACACCCAGCGTTGCCCCTCTACACAGTTGTGCCCCACATATTTGGGGGTTCAACTATGTTTAAACACAATTGCCCCATGAGAATGGGGGATCGGGTGTGTTTAAACACAACCACCCCCAAATATTTGGGTGTGCCCTTTTACCTTGCCATGGTTTTTTTTTTTAAAGCGATTTTTTTTATTTAATATTTTTATATTATTAAAATATATATACATATATGTATATATATAAGTATATAATGATATATATTTATATGTATATATATGTATTTTTGTGCATATATATTTATATATTTGTTTTGGAAATTTTTGTAATTAATTATTAATATATATATATATTGATATATATATATATATATATAATCATATGATTATGTATATATTCAAATATATATATATATATATTTAGTTGATATTTTAAATAGGTGCATATATTAAATTTACAAATAGATGATTTTAAAATAATAAGTTTTAATAGAAGAGATAAATGTTTTTATTTAAAAGTAATTGAAGAATTGAAGTGTCAGATAGTTTAAATTTCCTCCTTTGTCTGAAAGGGATTTAATTAAATTTGTTATTTGTGACAATAATTTATTGTATTTTATTAAGGGAAATTGGATTTAGGAAATCTAAAAAATAGATTTAATTCCTATTTAAATTGCTCTTTTAAATGTAATTTCTTCTGTTTTTCATTTTGGGGGAAATTGTTTAGAAGCATTAGTAAGACTTCTAGATGGGGTATTTAAATCTTTGGGTTTGTTGTATCTTATAGTCAACCCTTTTGAATTTCAATGGTTAGTGCGTATAGTCATTTTCAGTTAATCACCCGGTTACCACGAACGGGGATGTGTTGCCTTTATGTTTTGGATGGGGATTTAATATCCTTAAGTGTGCACTAGTTTACCCTTGGGTTGTGGATTTGTTCCACATGTTGTCTTAGGGGAGTGGCTTTCAATAAGGGTCAGCACACAAAGTGGTGCCAGGGTAACTCATTGTGAGTTAGTTAATCCAGTGATAATGTAAATGAATGTACTAGGAGAATAGGTAGTGTTAACACTTAATAAAAGTAATTGTGCCTCGCTCATGGACTCAAGGGCTTGTACAGACTTGGGATGGGATGAGAAGGCCTAGAATGGCAAGATCGTTATCTTGTCTCTATGAGAGATAACTGATTTCGCATTGGATTGCATGAGAGGCCAAGATTCGTTAGAGGCTTCTAGAAGATCCCAAGATGGGGGTCGGGGCCTAAGAAGACTTACCAAGATATCCCGTTTAGCATTGTGATGACACTCCTCCTAAGTCAGCAGTATGTTTGGTTCAGTGATGCAATTGATTAGTTAACTCTGGAAGCAATGTAACCATGGTGATTGTGTTGTAATTGTATTTGGTTAGTTTAGTTTTGTGTTAGCCTGTGTCTAGAGGTAGACGGTCTTGTCTAGGAATCCTTGTTACTATCTCCTAGCATAGGGGGTGGGCCTTCGGGTACCACTTGGTTGGGTGGAACGTGCACCTTACTCCGTTGGGTTCCCTTCTTTGTTTGTGATGGAAAGATTTCTAGTTGGAGAGCTTGTGGTTTCCAGTTACATTTCATGCTTTATATTCATTTCAGTTGATTCTTGTAATTATTACCCCTCATTTGTAATCAAGGTGGAAGATTGTATTTTGTAATCACACTCATTGGTTTTACCTCATTCGGGGAATGAGAGACGTAATCTTCTTTGTTAAATTATTGTTATGTAAAATATTTTTGTATCTCTTATTGTTATGATGTAATTTATCATGTATGGAATGTATGAGTACTTAATTTCTTAAGTAGATAAATGTTATGGATGAAATTATGATGTATGTTTGGGTTTAAAAGTAATCTTAGTCTCATAACCTTAGAGGTTGTTGGCATTAGGAAGTGAACTTACATGTTAAATGTACTTTAAATATATAAAAAAATTGTGCGTTTGAGTAGTTAATTGCAACTTCCTCTAGGGTTACGTGGCGGGGCATTACAGTTTCCCCCAAAACCATTTTCTTCTCCCCCCTATATTTTTAAGTTTTACCCCCTCCAACTACCACATGTAAATCCCTATTTCCCCCACCCTTCACCAATATTTGCCACATCACAAATACATGCAAATTGTGGAGGCAACGACAAGGCACATGGGCATCACATATTTCCCCTCATTCTCCATATGCCAGTTCATTTGAAGAGAAGTCACCATCTGTTCGATGTGACATGACAACCTTAGACAACAAGTTTTAAATTGAAGGTTTTTGAACAATTTGAATAATAGACTTACATTTCTTTTTTCCCCTTCAGTTCCAGCCATTCTAAGGCACCAATAATAGACAAACATTATACTCATTAAATTATAATATATTTTTTTCAAATACATTTAATATATAAAAATTTAACTTTAATAGTACCTTGTATATAAAGTATGGTATTTTGTATTTATGCAATCATTTTTATTTGAAATTTAGCAGCACACTATCATTGGACCAAATGAATGGCTACAAGCCAAATGTGTTTCAAGGAATGTAAACTTTTTCTACTCTTTCTTTGACTAACTATTTCTAAGGCCTATTTATACCAATATTTCTTTTTAATGAAATAAAATATACAACACCTTTTAGAGAACCCCAAATATAAAATAAGCTTTAAATATTTACCATATTCAATTTTATATTCTTAAAATACATTTACAATTTTATATTATATAAAAATTATATATGCTATATAAAAAGAGATAAACACTAAACTATTATATAATATTATATTACATTTTAAATACTGCATATTTTATTTTATTTTGCTAGATAAATCGTTGCTAAGGGGCAACACCCAAAAAATACAAAAATAACATGGCTGCTTCAGACGCACGAATGGGGAGAAAAAAAATGTCAGAGGAACAAATCATACCTGCAATAATCCTAAAATGACCAAAACTTCTTGATAATTGTATGAACCTAAAAACAAATTTTCTATAGAACAAAACCAAAACAAAAACCTACAACCCATGGACACATCTCAAGTGGCCTTGTTAACCTCCATTGCCACAATCAAGTGGCCTTTTTGGCTTTCCCCTTTCTCATGCTCCTGGTGAGGATGGATTGCATTGTCCATTGCATTCCCTCATCCACAACATCTTTGCCTTCAATACGAAGCTTCTCAGCTTCAGTTTTACACCCCTTTTTCTTTTTGGCATAAATGTTTGGTTTGGATATGACACAAGCAGTTTGGGTGAGAGAAATTTTTTTAAGAGGAACAAAATCATCCTCGAGTTCCAAGAAATCATCAAAATCCTCATCCAAATCATCCAAGAAGGGATAAGAGCCCTCTGAATCAAAGACAGTGTCATCCTCCACAACTGGAAGTGGGGGGTCAGCAGTGGGAGGAGGGGGAGGAGCCCCAAAGGAATCCCCAGTGGGAATAGAGGATGGAGGCAACACACTCTCGGAGGCCACAATCGGGGCATCATTGGAGGTCGTAGGTACCGACTATTGAAAAAACTTACTGTGATTTCGCCAGATGAAATCCACATCTGGGTCCTTCGACTTCTTGACCCACTTCTTGAGACTGAAATTTTGTGTAGTCACAGCCCTGGGGGAAGAGCAACCAACAATTTTGTGTCCCAGTTTATTGCACCTAAAACACTTGGAGGGGAGACCTTCATAATTGAGGAATTGAGTCCAAGTCCCAAAGGTTGAATGGATCAAAACAAAGTGGTGCACCGGTTTGGAGATGTCGATGGTGGCGCAGACCTTGGTGAATTTGCTATGGGGGGCCCCAGAGTCCAACATAACAAAAGAACCAAACTACTCAACCATATCTTTGATAAGCCCAGGTGCTCGCATAATCGATGGAAGGTTGTACAACCTGATCCAGATGGGAACCGAGGTGATCTTAGCTGGAGTAGGATCGAAAAAGGGCGACCAATTTGTCAAGAAGAGGCCAGATTGATTGAAAAACCAAGGGACATGATGTTTGACAAAATTGCAATCCTCCACAGAGGCGAAGTAGAGCAGGAAAAAACCAATGTCAATGTCTGGAAGGGACAGGTTATTCTAGTTGGCCTTCATCCAATTGATGAATTGAGAAATCCCATGCCTCTTGCATAAACAACGAACAAACAGGGATTTGTTTCCAAAATCATCCAAAAAAAAATTGATTTGCAAATCAGGCAAATGAAATTCGGCAGGGACATCTGTCAAGCTTACCATAAAATCACCCAGTGAGCAAACTTCAGGAGTTGGAGAGGTTGACGAAGGCAAAACATAGGTCTATGTGGGGCAATCAGTGACCTACATTTTATAAAAATCCGAGCAGACATGGTAAGGGTTTCGTCTGTCTCTACAACCATCGATGGAGAGAGGGGCATCCTGCCCTGGAGAAACGGGAGGTAGATTTAGACGAAGCCCTAGGATCCGCATGTTTCTCCCCTGAATGCATCGTCGGCTGCACCTTATTCTTCCGCACAGGCACCGCACCAACCACAAACCCCCGACGTCGTGCTCCATTCGCATCTCCTTTCGCGCGCTTCTCTACTTCGTGCGACACTACAACTTCGCACATCGCACATCGCCTCGAGCTAATCAAATTTATTAAAAATATATTAAGGTTTGGGCCTTAGTTGTTGGCACTACAGGAAAGAAGCCCCACCAGTTCACCAAGGAGCCTCCCCTTAACACCAGGGTAAATAAACTCCATTATTGACGCTGTAGAGAACAGCCCCGCGAGGTTTGAACCTTGGTTGTTGGCTCTACAGGAAAGAAGCCCCACCATTTCACTAAAGGGTTGCCCCTTACATTTTAAATACTACATTATTTATATATTTACATTTGTATTTATATTAGTTTATATAACATTAAACTAGTATACATATATTAATTAATAATTTATATAAAAAATGTTGAAAAATAGAAAAAGCAAATTCATTTTGATGTTCAAAATAGAGACGGTTAGAAAAAAAGTAGCACATGACTTCCACCTGCCTGTCATTTTCAATGAAGCTTCAAAAAATTTACACAGAATATTTCTTCGTTGCTTTCATTGTATATCGTCGTAATCATATATTTAATTTATACTGTTTATTATAGAATAAATATATTATGTTGTATAATAACGAAAAAATAATTATAAATTTATATACAATTAAATAATAAATAAGCTTTACATATGTAGCATATTCAATTATTAAATTCTTAAAATACATTTACAAATTTATATTATAAAAAAATTTATATATGCTATATAATAATAAATAAACACTATACTATTATATAATTTTATATTATATTTTAAACACTACATTACTTATATATTTAAACTCGTATTTATATTACTTTATATAACATCAATTATATATTTAACTTGTAATGTTTATTATATTTAAATTAATATTATATAATAGTATATTATAGAATTATATATTCCTTTTATTATAGTATTTATATATCATTTATTATATTCACTTTAATACTTTATATTATATTGTAGCATTTTGTATATTTATATTTATATTTCAAATATTAATTTTTATTTATATATATTTATATTATATACTATATTTTATATTACATGATATACTATATAAATAATAAACATATATAAATAATATGATATACTATATATTTTATTGTATAATATATATTTTGTTATAAATATATGCAAGCAAAATATATCATATCTTTGTCTACTTGATCTTCTACACTCTTGCCTGTTTTATGAAAACTTAGACCATGCCAAGAAATGTGACATATGCACCTTTTTCTTTTGATAGTTTAAATTCACTCCAACATTGGAATATACACTTGCAATTTCCAATAAATAATGTAATATCTTTGTCACCATGTTCTTTTTGTATATTTTGATAGCAACCACAATTATTTTTTATGTGATACTTTGGCATGTTCATCTCAAACGATCCATGTCATATAATTTACATGTATGTTGTTAATTTTGTTATTATATTATTTATATTTCCATAGTTGTGGTAAATTGTATTTACTTTGCATATCCTTGTGATTGAATGTTATGTTGTTACAATTTCGCGAGTATGAAAACATATATCCCAACTTGTCTGTTAGTATTGGATAGTTCACAATAATTGATGCTCATTTATGCTACCATAATTCCAAACAGAAGACTGTCACAAAACTTTTGAATCTTAACTTATGGAATATAATGCTTTTCACATTCTCCTATTTACTTTGGTGTTACAATTCAAATAACCCATAAATGAAATAAGGCCCAAAACATCCACCTTTTTTGTTTTTACCAAGCCCAAGTAATTCAATTATTTGCATACATTAGCAAGATAACTCAAGTTGTACTCGTAGGAAAGGTTGTACGAACCATTTTAGCACTTCATAATTACTACTGTAACATTTCTTTATTGTTTAAATTCCCTACACTCAACTTTCCTATAGGCCAAACGCTCCAAATGTCGTCATGTCTACATTAACTACAAATGCCATTTCTAACATCCTTTCAGGCATTCCTGATATAGATCCCTTTTTTCAAGTTGCATCTATTGATACCATTGAATAGCCTCAAGCTACGCTTTTCAAGTACCGTCATATACAATTGTCAGATGGGACACACACACATCTTGCTTTGCTACCCACCCTGTTCAATGACCTTGTCGTGGAGGAGGATTTAGTCAAAGGTTCCATTGTGCACCTCAGAGAATACGATTGCAAAAAAATCCACAAATTCATGTACGTACATGATTACCTTATATTTTTCAGTTGTTGTTTAAGCATGTACATTTCATTCACTTTCAAATTGTCCTTTCATTGCAGGGCTATCGTAATTCATAGCTTGGAAGTAGTAACAAACAATGCACCAATGATTAGAGCTCCAATTGCTATTCATCAAGCTCTGACTTGTACACCCTCTAGCAGTTCTCAAGGCCCATTGACCACCACACAATATCCCAACACTTCACTTGATGAACCATCTGAACCAATTCCCATTGCAAGCTTAACGTAAAACCATAAGCATTGGTCCATTCAAGGTCGTGCCCTTGCTAAAAGTCCAATTCATGAGTACAAAAATTCAAGTAATGATGGGAAAGTCTTTGGTTTTGATTTTGTAGATAAAGCAAGGTCTGAGATACATGTTACATGTTTTAATGATCTTGTAGATAGGTTCTACCATGTCATCGAGACCAATAGTACTTATGTCATCTCCAATGGTTGCATTAGAGTTAGGAACACAAAATATAGTAGTGGCACAAACCCTTATGAAATATTCCTCCACAGCTCCTCAACTATAACTTTGTTCACTTGCATAGAGTCCACTATACCAACACACAACTACCATATCAAAAGCATTGAATCATTTAATGTCATTGCCTATTAATTCCTTTGTAGATGTCATTGGTATTGTTCTATCTATCTCCCCTACATCAACCATTCACAAGATGGATGGTACCCAAACAACAAAGTGTATAACTACAATCATGGACATTCCAATCCGTACAATTGGCATCACACTTTGGGGTAGCCATTGCTAAATTGTTGGGAAACAACTAGCTGACCTTCCCCTAGAACCCAACCCACCAATTATTTTAATTAAAAGTGGTCGTATAACCTCATGGTCTGGAAAATCCATAGATACTATCTTTCCAACAATCATTGTAATAAATCCCAACTTGGCTGAAGCGTCAAAATTACATACATGGTATGCCACTACAAGGATTACCCAACCTTGTCTTCCCCTCTCAAAGAGCCATCTGTTGACCCAAAAATTTGAAAACCCAATTCCTATTTCAACTATTGCGCAACCAAGCTCTTTGGACAAACAAAATGTTTGTGTAAAGGCCACAATCACAAAGCTCCACTTAGACAACTTATACTAACTATCATTCCCTCGCATGGTGGAAAGCAATAAGTGTAAGAAAAAGGTTCTCCAAATTACCTCAGGTGCATTTAAATGCCCCAAGTGTTTTGCAGAGATTGCTACCTGTGATTTAAGCTACATGCTAAAGATGGACTTGCAAGATGATACAGGTCATCTTCTTAATATTACTGCATTTGAAGAACCAACAACATTGTTAGGAGTTTGTGCAGATGACTTCCAGCTCCTACTAGTAGAACCCGACGCAGCAAGAACAATTCTAGACATAGTTGTTAACTGCGAGTTTCTACTAGCACTTACCATCCAATCAAATGCTTTCGACGAGAGTGAAGCACAAAGCATTGTTACCATGGCTATTAAACGTGCTTAGCTTTACTATTACATGAATTTTAAGTACACTTGTACTGTCATGTGCTATTGTGCAAATTTGTAAGCACGACGAATAGTTACAAAAAACATATATATATTTCCACTTGTTGGGTTGCAAACCACTGTATTGCATAATGTCTATGAAATTTATTTTGCATGCTTTTTCACATTTAACCACACATCAACTTGCAATATACAAAGACATAAATTTAATGGTTTCCTTTTGTGCATAATTTTACATCCAAATATTTTAGCCTACTTCCAATTGCACTTGAAAGGATTCAACGTATGCACACTTTCATATCCATTTCAAGTTTCAAACATGTAATACCAAAACAAATCTAAAACAAACATTTAATTATCCCTAGCTCTTATTATTTCTTGGGATTCACAATGCTTTACGTTCACTCGATGTTATTGACGTCTGCTCGATAAATTTAATTTACACATTGTCTTGATTATTTTATGTTTCCATTTAAGAACATTTATTACTCTAAGCTTTTATGATGTTATCCCTATTAATGTTGCACCTTCTATGTAAACTTATAATGAAATACAATCTTGTTCTTTCATAAGATTCCCAATGCTTTCCTTCCAACCAATGAAATTACCTACTGGTTGATGTAATTAGTTTTAATCACATTACCTAATGTTGAACCTTTTATGTAGATGTACATGAAATACTATATGGATATGGAAAATTCAAGCTTGCAACTTAAACGAGCCCGACGTAACCAGCAACAACGCACTCGCTACCATGTGCGGAAAGACATCGTCAATAGAAGAAGACAAGAAATTGCAAAAAGAACCCTTGTTGGTGCCTCCTCATCTACACTCCCCTCCTCCACTTCCCCCGCCCAGATCCACCCACCTCCAATCTTTACTCAAACCTTTTTTGCTGCAAGAAATTATTTTCGTTCTACGCTAGATAGACTTGCAAACATTTCAACTTGTCTAGTCTGCATGGAAAAATATCCAGGTATACAGATGTGATCCCTTCGAATGTCTATCATATTCTAAAGATGCAAAACAAGTATTATGCATTAATGGAAGAACACAAAAGGTACACCTCGAGATTAGCTTAAGGAATGATAACACAAAAAAAATATAGCAAAATAATGATTATAAATGATTATACCTTTGTGTTGTTGAGTCCCTTGGTTGGCCCTTGATGTTTGAAAGCTTGTGTGTTCCTTGGATGACTATGAAAATGGTGTATGCAAGGTGAGTGATGTGATAAACGCAAGTGCTAATGGTTAAATGGCTTGGCTAAATGGCTAAGGTGATGCTTACAAATTGAGTGAGTAATTTGGTAGCATATGGGTGCAAAATGACTAAGTGTTCTAAATGACAAAATGACAAGAGTTTGGTATCAAATGCATAAGGTCCCTCAATGAGAGAAAAAATGGGGTATTTATAGAGGAATTTGAATTCTCTAGAGAATTCAATGGTTGAGATTAAACCAAAAAGGCCAAGATGGAGGGCTATGGTGAGTTGAGGACTCACAAGCCCTCACATCTTGACATGTGGAATGTGAGATGGCTTAGGATGAGATGATTTGGAAGTGAGGTGGAAGGAAGGTACATTATGTGGAGGAAGGACAAGTACCTTGGAAAAGGGATGATGTGACATCTCAATGATCACATAGAGAAGAGGAGAATCTTGGGTGAATAAAAGTGAATTAAAAATTCGCATGATTGGGGAATCTTGTGGATAAGACAAGGTTCCAAAAAAAGAGGTGGAAAGTAACTTGGATAAAACAAGGTCCTTAAAAAAGTAAGTACTTACCCACATGTGACTTGATGTGACAAGTCAAAGATTCTAGAAGACTTTAGCACATGTGATGTGACAAATCAAAGGTTCTAAAATTTTGCATGAGGAAGAGAAGATTCTTTGGAGGAATAAAAGTGAATTAAAAATTCACATGGTTGGGGAATCTTGTGGATAAGACAAGGTTCCAAAAGAAGAGGTAGAAAGTAACTTGGATAAAACAAGGTCCTTAAAAAGGTAAGTACTTACCCACATGTGACTTGATGTGACAAGTCAAATATTATAGAATACTTTAGCACATGTGATGTGACAAGTCAAAAGTTCTAGAATTTCACATGAAGAAGAGAATATTCCTTGGAAAAATAAAAATGAATTAAAAATTCACATGGGAAAGAAAGGATCCTTGGATGAATAAAAAGGAATTAAAAATTCCTTGGAGGATGGGGAGAGTTGATCAAGGTACTGATTAGACTTAATTGATCAGTGATTAAAAAATGATTAGTGGTTAAGGAGGATTATAAGCCAACTTGCAAAAGTTGGAGGATGTGACACATCTTAATCAAGGATTAGGTATGTGCACATCACTAATGAAGAGATTAGGAGGTGGATTAGAATTAAGTGAAAGTGATGTGACATGTGAAGTTGCAAAAGTTGGAGGATGTGACACATCCTAATCAAGGATTAGGTATGTGCACATCCCTAATGAAGAGATTAGGAGGTGGATTAGAATTAAGTGAAAGTGATGTGACATGTGAAGAATTAAATAAATGTCATATTTATTTAATTCATTTGATGAAAGGGGAATTAAAGGGGTAAGGTATTTAATTATTAATTAAATACTTTAGGGATTTAGAAGAATTAAGGGTATTAATTAAATAATAGCGATATTACTTAATTAATGTAAATAAGAGGATATTAGATGAAAAGGGATAAGTTTGAACAAAAACAAGTGTCCAAATTTAAGTGTCTACATTTTTTTCCTCTTTGAGATGGTGTTACGAAGTAGCGTTATTTCAAAGAATATTAAAACATAGAACTCGAAAGAAGACGGTTAGATTGGAAAAGATGCCCCAATCATTAATGGAGTGACTGGGAAGAAAGATGATGGGAATGAAGATGAAGATTAGGGATGAGGATGCCCCCTCGAGAGGACATGCAGGTTTAAAAGAACACGAATGTGCTCTAGAAATGAATGAGATGATGAAAGGGAAGATGATGTGAAGGGATGGATAAGAAAGGATGATAAGCGATGGGAGATGATGAGAAGCACAAATGGATGGAAGGACAAGAGGTGATGTTGCCCCAATCAAGCTACAAGCCAAAATGGGTTGATGATGGATGGAGAGTTGTTGATGAGGGAAGGATACATCCCGATGAAAGGGTTGTTGATGAGGGAAGGATACATCCCGAAACAACACAAAGATAGGGAATGATACATCCCGTCAATGATGATGATGATGATGATGATGATAGTGTTGCTGATGAGGGAAGGATACATCCCAAAACAACATAAAAGGATATGGAAAGATACATCTCGATGATGACGATGATGATGATGATTGGGTCAAGGCTTGTAGCAAGGCTAAGAACAAGACCAAAGATGTGATTAGATGATTTGGGCTAGATTGAATGGATGAGGATTGGATGGAGATGTGAGGTGGGTAAAATGAATGATGATGAAGGTAAAGATCCAATGCAATAGAAGATGCAATTTTCCATTTTCAGAGCACTAAGTTTTTCTATAGCATAAGACAACAAATACCATGGTATGTGGAGCCAAGGCGGATTAGCACCTAATGCATAGACAAACAGAACAAACAAGAAGGTTATCCTGACACCCCAAAGTCACGATGACTTTGGTCAGGTTAGGTATTGGGATAACCACAAGCACAAAAGGATGCCCCAGCGTAACACAAGACCATAGGGGTCTTGGTGGGTGTTACGTGGGATAACCAAGAAGACAACAAATGAAAGAAAAATCAAGATATGCCCCGATGTTAACTAGTCAAAATACACCATAATATGAGAGATCACGATGGCCTTGACGAGTGATGATAGGGAGCTCAAATGATAAACAAAAACCAAAAGCATCAAAAGATTGCAATCAATTTCAAAACATTCGTTGTCATATGATCAAGATGATGGATGGGGTTGATGTGGTTTGTTAGGAAGGATACATCCTGTTGAAACCAAAGATGGAGGATAGATTGGTTGATTGACATGACGCATGATATCTGAAACCGATTGGATCTTGGGATACTAGTGACCTTTATTTGGGAAGCACCAGCTAGATAAGGACATACTTAATGACACGACAAGATGACAAAATAACATGACTGACACACCTAAAGACCTAGGGGCTCAAGGGTTGATCAAAGATCAGCCTTGCCTATGTGAAAGCGCAAAGCCCTCGTAGTTCGATAAAAGATCATGGATAAATAGCAGAAAGAGGATAATGGAGACCACGATGGAGGACGCAGACCAGAAAAATGCCCTGGGGGTAGATCAAATGATCGACCTTTCCTACGTGAAAGCGTAGGGGCAACGTAGTTTGACACAAGGACAAAGGAAGATGATAGACTAGATAAGAAGTAGAGCCTCGATGGTGGATCAAATGATCAACCTTGCCTACGTGAATGTGCAGAGGCAATGTAGGTTGACACAAGACCAAAGACAAATGATGGAGGATGACAAGACAGACAAAAGACAGAGCCCTGGGGGCGGATCAAATGATCGACCTTGCCTACGGGAAAGCGCAGGGGCAACGTAGTTCGACACAAGGCCAAAGAAATATGATGGAGGATGACAAGAAAGACAAAAGACAGAGCCTCAAGGGTGGATCAAATGATCGACCTTGCCTACATGAAAGTGCAAGGCCAACATAGTTCAACATGAGACCAATGATAGACAATGGATAAGGGATGATGAGATGCCCATGATAAATGGATAAAAGGATGGAGCGGATATGATGAGCTAGGATAGGCCGTGCAAATGGGATGGTTGATATGTGTAAGAAATGTATGATGTGAAGCTCAAGGATGGGATAGTTATTCAAATCATTAGAATATGAATTGGGAAGGTGAGACGATGGATAGATGAGAGATGAAGATAGGAGAAAGATGTGGGAAATAGATAGGAATGATGAGAGGGAGGTAGCAGGGCATTGGATTGTATGGGGAGAGCCTATAGCTAGATACCAATGACAAGGGATTATGAGATAGGAGGAAAATAGAAGTAAATGGATGGATGGATAAATATGGGGAGATAGAAAGATGCTAGGATAGGTGGATAGAGGGATAAGGAATTGGAAGGATGGAATGCATTATTGGATGGATAAATGGATGGGAAGATAAGGATGAAAATATGGAAAAGGACTAGTGGATGAGAGTATAGGAAGATAAGGATTTGGTAGATGGTAGGGATTACTAGATGGATAAAGGGATGGGGAGATAAGGATGGGAAGGATGGAGAGATGGAAAGGATTACTTGGAGGGATGGATGGACGATGTCTCCAAGAACTCTATTGCAATTAACGAGATGCCCCCACTCTAAATGTGTCAAGCATGACGAGGCGAGAGGGATAGAAGGATGGGTGGATAAGGGAGTGAGATGGGCAATGGAAGAGAGATAGAGGTGGATAGGATGCACGGACAATGGAAGATAGATAGAGGTCAATAAGGAATATGATGACATATGGATGAGGGGAATGTATGCCAAGAGGTGTCCAAAGCATGTATATGTGTTTGCCCCTATCTAGGTCAAGATCACAAGGAAGATGGAGGGACTAGGGGAAGACAGATAGGTGAGATGGAGGAAAGGAATGTGTAAGTGGATGTTGCCCCCAATCGTAAAAGTAGATTGGATGGGGGATTTACGCATGACTCATGTTTTCCAGGTTTTCATCACAGTACTTATCCAAGGCGCTTGTTTGCCAAGTTTTCACCATTGGACGAATTATTTTCTCTTTACTATTTTTGATTTTTTTTCTTTGTTTTTTCTCTTTTTCTCTTTTTTTGGATTTTTTAGATAGAAATACAAATGGATGTGGATAAGCATAGGGATGAATGTATAAATGGATGTGGAAGACATATGATAAAGGAGATGGATGAAGGACTCGACCATAAATTTCCAAATGAGGTAATAAGAGCCCAAGTGTAAAGTGACCATTGGATGTTGGTACAACCTTATTAGAATGGACAGATTAGGCAAGAGGATGGATTAAAGGGATTTGACGAGGGAGATAGGTGGGATAATGGATGGGATACTAGAAGGTGTATGGATGGAATGATGGAGTGGATGTGTGATGGGGGAAGGTGTTCAGGACCAACATTGGCACATACGATGGATGTGAAATGATAGGAGTGTGGATGGATGGAAAATGTGGCGATAATGGAGGCATTGGGATAGTGAATTTTGGGATGTAAGGACCCAAAACAGATTTAGGAGATGGATAATGCGAATTATTAGCTTTGGGATTATCAACTTTGGATGTTGTCATGGATGTTTCATTTGAAGGCATTGCCTCTTTTTTCTTTGAGATCCACATGGTTTTGATTTTTGCTTTAGTGGGTCGTTGTGGCCATTTGGATTGATTTGGAGTTTGGATTTTCTTTTTATCAACATTTCTTGTGAAGAGGACATGAGGAGCTTTAGATTCATGTGGATTTTTGGATTTATACATTTTGGCTTTGGCATCAAAAGTTCTTTTTGTAGCGATGGGATGGGTATGGGGAGATGGATGATGTGGAGAGGACGTGGATGGAGAGATAGAAGTAGATTTTTGATGAGGATGTGTGGATGAAGGATGCGAGAAAACATGTATGGAGGGGTGTTGTTATTGATCCTGATTAAGAGTTATGAAGTTATAATTTTTATGGTGTGTACTATGGATAGGATAAGATGGAGGGGGTGATGTTGGGATATAAGGGCCCAAAATGGACTTTATATATGGAGGATGTGTGGGGTTTGGTGGAGGGACATAAGGACCCAAAATGGACTTAGAGGATGAAGGAGAAAGATGGACGGTTGTTTTAAGGTAATATGATGGGGGAGGGGGGACGGCGATGAATGTTTTGGTAAAACGATGGGAAGCACCTCTTGTGCCTTTGGAAGAGGATCGTTTAGGATGTATGGAGGTTGTACCAACATTTTTTGAGTGTGATTCTTGGGAGATATATCCAAGACCTTGCATACCTGGATGTTCTTTGATCTGGATGGGCTCTAAAGTACCTTGCTCATGAAGGCCTAAAACTTTTCCTTGATAGTTCATGTTCTGGAGCATGTGATCTATGTTAGGATTCTTATTCTTTTGGAAGTAGGATGCGAGTCCATTAGTAGGTGGAGTAGGAAGGGTGGTTCCCATACTTTGTTTATCTTCTGCAAGAAGACCACCATGGATGAGTGTAATGCTACCAAGGTGATATAAAAGTGGTGTGGGGATGGTATGGTCAAGCGATGGAGGATCATGCGATGGAGATGAGGGGATAGAAGCATCAGGAGGAATGGGTGATAAAGGATCGAGAGAGGAATTAGATGGTATGACAAGATTTGGGTTTGTGTTAGTGGGTGATAAGGGCTCATGAGATGGTGTGATTGGATCTTGGGTGTGAAGGGGATAATGGGATGGAGTAGACGAACTAGTGTGATCTTTAGATGGAGTAGATAGGATGGTAGGCTCGGGATTTAGGTGAGGAAAGCAATCGTGAGATGGGATGGATGGGGGATTATGATCTTGGGATGGTAGGATCTAGATTTGAAAGAGGGGATATGCTTGTATGCTTTGGATCAAGCCCTTGGCATGGATCAACATGTGTGGGAGGTACGATAAAGAGAGAGTGTGGGAGGGACTCCTCAAGTGGGGGAGATGAAAGGATGGATGATTCATGAAGTTCAAGGGAAGGGATATCAATGATAATAGGAGTGGAAGGAATGGATGGGACTTGTGTGTCGTCACTAGGAGTGGGAAGAGTGGATTGGACTTGTGGATCTGTGATGGATTGGGAGGATCTAGGTGTAGGAGAAGTGGGTCAGATTTGATTATCTTTGATGGGCTCGACAGATCTTAGACTAGGAGATGGGGGCTCAATGGATTCAGAGGATGTGATGGTTTCAATGGTTTGAGTGGTGCTAGGGGTGGTAGCATCAATGATAGGTGTGGGCTGGAGAGGGGTCTCATCACTAGTGACCATGGATGATGAATTGGGATGGCATGGTTGCACGACTTTAAAAGGTGGAGTGGGGAATGTCTTCTTTGTCATGAGTCCTTGGACGACATTTGGAAGGGATGTAGGATTAGGTGGGGTGATGGGAATGGATGGAGGTTTAGGGATGGTTGGAGGACTAGGATTAGGGATTGGTGGATTAGGATTAGACAAGGGGATGAGAGTGGATGGAGGACTAGGTGGGGTGATGTGAATGGATGGAGGTTTAGGGATGGTTGGAGGACTAGGATTAGGGATTGGTGGATTAGGATTAGACGAGGGGATGAGAATGGATGGAGGACTAGGAAGAGATGGAGGATTAGGACTAGGAATTGGTGGATTAGGGTTAGATGAGGGGATGGGAATGGATGGAGGACTAGGAGGAGATGGAGGATTAGGGTTAGGTATTGGAGGATTAGATGAGTGGATGGGTGGATTAGGATTATATGTAGAACTAGGAGGAGATGGAGGATTAGGGTTAGGTATTGGAGGATTAGGTGAGTGGATGGGTGGATTAGGATTAGGATTAGAGGAATGAATGGGACTAGATGGAGGACTAGGAGTGGTTGGAGGACTAGGGTTAGGGATTGGAGGATTAGGTGAGTGGATGGGTGGATTAGGATTAGGATTAGAGGAATGAATGGGACTAGATGGAGGACTAGGAGTGGTTGGAGGACTAGGTGGGTTATGATTAGATGGAGGATTAAGATATAATGCAGTGAAAGGGGGAGTGTTGTAGGAGAATGCAGATGTTGGATTAGGTTGGGAAAATTAGGATGGTGAGTAATAGTAGGAAGATGTGGATGAAGGATTAGGATGGGGAGATGTGGAATTAATGTAAGGATATTGGGCTGGGGGATTGTGATAGGAAGATGTGGATGTTGGATTAGAATAGAAAAATTGAGGTGGTGGACCACCATAGGAAGACATGTATGGTGAGTTGGCATAGAAGGATAGGGATGATGGATTAGGATAAGGAGATTGAGATGGTGGATTAAGATAAGAGGAATATTGGGATGGGGGATTGTGATAGGAATGTGTGAGTGTTGGATTAGGATGGGAAGATTGGGATGGGTGATTAAGGTAGAGATATTGGGATGGTTGATGATGATGAGGATAAGAGGATGTGGATGTTGGATAGGATAGAGGTTGAGAGGGAGGACATGATTAATATTTAGATGGTGAGGATGTTGGATATCCCTTGTCAAGGGTAGCATAAAGACTGTTATTAGATGTGGATGAAGGAATGGGGGGATAGTTCAGAGAAGTAGTTGGATTTTGGGGGGCGATTGGAGAGAGCTTGCTAGCAATGATAGCGTCAAGGGGATATATATAACACTCTTTGTGATCAACAATACTTTCATTATCGTTGTCAACGTAATTAGGATTTCCCTTGACTATTATTATTAGTCGTACGAAAGGGGGATAAGGATTCATGATGCTGGATGGAATGGATACAGATGGAAAAGATGGGAATAAATGATTAGAATGAAAGAAAAAGATGAATAGGATGGATTGGAAGAAGATGGAATAAGATATAGGTGGACTAAAGCTCAAGTTGGGATTCAAGTTAAGCTTAGATGGGGATTGGATTAAAGCTCAGATTAAGATGATGGGATTAAAGCTTAGATTAGGATTGGAATAAGGCTCAGATTAGGATTGGATTAAGGATCGGATTGGGATTGGATCAGAGGATATGATATGATTGATTTGAAACCAAATTCAGGGGTTTTAACTAGAGGACGCAAGGTGTTGACAATCAGATTTTTTCTAGATTTGGTAGTTTTCAAAAACTGTCAAATTTTGCCATTTTAGGAAACTGCATAGGCATACCTTTGAGAGTCCATTTTTTCCCAAAAAATACCCAAAACTAAGATAGGATGAATTGCCAACTAACATCCCAAATCTGAGACATGCATTGCGAGTCATTAACGAAAATAATTTTTCAAAAACTGGAAAAAACACTAAATTGCGATTTTGAGGGTCAAGATGAAACTTTGAGGCCTCAAAAATGTGTTGAAATGGAGTCCAACCAACTCAATTACATTTGTGAATCCTCATGCCACCTCATAAGGCAACCACTCGTAATATTTCAGCCAAAACCCACATCTGAGTCAAAAGCTATGGCCTCTGGAAGTTTCTGCATAAAAATCAAAAACCCTCAAAATGAAGTATAGATGATTGGGATGGATGATTTGATGATGGAAGGGATTCTAAACCAAGTTTAGAGATTACCCTAGGTGACTTGGGATACTGATTGATCGTATTAAAGGATAAATGGATGATTGCGACATTGAATCCACCTTGAGATTGAAAGCAGATTGATTGGGCTGATGACGATGATTGACTAACTCAGGACGGATGACAATCCTAAGCAGATGTTGATGATGATGATCAAATTCAGAAACATAGGTCAATTTGGATAATAACGTCAAATGAATATTTGGATTGAGAAAATGATAAGGGATGTGTAACCTAAAGATGCTTAAGGATGATGTATCGATACGATTCAGATGATGAACGAATGAGCTCCAAAGAATACAAAAGGACCAAAGCTCAGATTAGGATTAGATTAAAGCTTAGATTAGGATTGGATTGAAGGATATGATGGGATTGATTCCGCCGGTCGGATTTGGAAGCTGGATCTATTTATTATCTATTTGCCAACTTTTTGCTGCAGAGGGGCAAACTTGCCCTTCCGGGGTGGATTTGCCCTTTTGTCACAGAGGGGCGGATTTGTCCTTATGTCATAGAGGAGAAGATTTTCCCTTCTACAAGGCATGTTCACCCCACTATAGGGCACAAAGGAGCAGATTTTCCCCTCTGCAGGGCAGGTCCACCCCACTACAGGGCAGGCCCGCCCCACTGCAGGGCAAGTTCGCCCCTACTGCTTTTGGACTCTCTGAGCGAGTAAACGAGCTATTAGAACAATGAGATGGGCGATTGGAACGAGGTGTTAGATTATTAGATTGGGGAAATAGATGATCAGAGTGGATGAACAAGCACTCGAAACTGGTAAACGATTGCTTGGAATGGATGAACGACTCTCAGGTTGCAAAGATGAAAGCTCGAAACGAGTAAACAATTGATCAGAACAGATGAAAAAATCTTGAAATGAGGAGATGGATGCTTGGAAATGGATGAAAGATTACTTAGAATGAGTAAACAAAGAATCGAGGTGGATGAAAGACTACTCATAATGAGTATACAACTGCTCGTAATGGATAAATGACTCTCAGGTTGCAGAGACAAAAGTTTGAAATGAGTAAATGATTGATTAGAATGGATGAACGAATGTTGGGATGGGGAGATTGACTCTCGAAATGTATGACAGTTTACTCGTAACAGGGAAATAATGGCTCAAAACGGACAAACGAAATGTATGCAAGTTTTCCTTTTGGTGAAAAATGGGGAGAAACAGATGTTCGGATTAAGTAAATAGGTGCTCGAAATGAGGGGGTGATTGCCTTGAGTGAGGGGATGATCACTCAATATGATGAAAAGACATTCGAAATAGGGGGACGATTGCTCGAAACGTGAAAACAAGCAGACGGGTGCTTGAAACGGCTGAATGAATGATGGAAAAGGTTGTTTTCTAGCCAAGTTCACCCCACTATAGGGCATAGAGGGAAAAATTTTCCCCTCTACAAGGCAGGTTCGCCCTTCTACAGTAAATTGTAGGGCAAGTCCACCCCACTATAGTAAATTGTCAGAAAACAGGGACTTGACTTAGACGAAAAGTGCAAATGGACTAAAGGGTGAACTATGATGACTGAATGAGAATGAAAATGTTTAGGTCACAAAAAATTATAAGGTTTTAGGTTCCCAACTAGTTTTTGTTTGAATCAAGCTAACAAGCCTAACGAACGGTGAAGTGGGTTCCCCAAATGATGAAATGAGTAATCAAAATGAGAAACAAAAGTTTGGACATTCGAAACGGGTAAACGGATTAATGAAACGGGTGAACAGATGCTTTGAATGGTTAAACAGAGGCTTGGAATGGTTAAACAAACACTTGGAATGATTAAATGGAGGTTCAAAATGATCAAACAGAGGCTTGGAATGGTTAAACAAAGTAAAATTGACTACTTAGGGGGGCGTATCCACCCCTCTGCAATAAACTATAGGGAAAGTCCACCCCATTGCAGTAAACTGGAGGGCGTATCTACCTTTCTACGGAAAATAGGGACTTGGTTTGGATGAGAATGACTATGGAAATAACTTGAAATGACAACAATGAGGCTGACTTGTCAAAAATTTACTGGTTTCTCAGAAGAAGACACTTTGGACAAGCACAATCCTATGATTAGTGTTAAGGGTATGGCCAACAAAGGTCTTAATCTAGGATGCACAAGGCTTCTAGGGAGTCCTCAATATACTCTCGGTATGTGATGCTCAGATCGTGAACACCAGCTCGTCACAAGCGTGAGTCGAGAACCCAAGTGAGATATTGAAGGGCTCAGACCAACTCTTCACGTCTATCTAACTATCACCCTAGCTTCGACGCTCTGCCAGACACGACATGACTAGATTGGGGTACAACTTTGGCTCTCCCCCCTTTCTATACCTCGTTGGTTCACGTGGTTGGGATCATCCCTTGAGGTGATGAAATCCCCAAGCAGGTCCCTCTAAAAATAAGGCACTAATTGTTTCCAGCTACTCCCCAGGCTCACACGAAGTGCAAGGGGAAAGTGAAAACAGACTAATGCCCCCTTTGGGTGACACAAAAATAGACACACCAAGCAGTAAATTTTACTTCCCTCGAATTAAACTATGTGCCTAAATGAAAACAACAAGGAAAACTTTTAAAATTTGAACAAACAGATGGCCCTGCAAGCAAATGTTAGTTGTTTTATCCTCCGTTCTTTGTTAATTATGAAAGTATGCTGCAAAATATTAGCAAGAAATCCAACTATACCCACAAAAAAACAAGGTGAGGGATTAGAACCTCAAAAAAACAAAAAACTGATACAAAAGGAAGCTAAAATGCCTATTTTTACCTTCCAAAACATGTTGTTTAGGGCAAATCCACCACTCTGCAATAAAATGTCAGAAACAGTGTTCAAAATCAAGGCAAATCTGCCCCGCTACAGTAAAATGTTAGAAATAAAATGTTCAAATTAGGGAAAATCCACCCCTCTATAGTAAAATGTCAGAAACAATATTCAAAATCAGGGCAAATATGCCCCTCTACACTAAATTATTAGAAAGAATGTTCAAATTAGGGAAAATTCGTCCCACTACAATCAAATGTCAGAAACAGTGTTTAAATTAGGGCAAATCCGCCCCACTATAGTCAAATGTCAGAAATAGTGTTCAACATCAAGGCAAATCCGCCCCGTTGCAGTCAAATGTCAGAAACAGTGTTCAAATTAGGGCAAATTCGCCCCACTGCAATCAAATGTTAGAAACAGTGTGTAAACTAGGGCGTATCCGCCCCTCTACAGTAAATTGTTAAAAATTAGAATGTAAATTAGGGCATATCCGCCCCTCTGCAGTAAACTGTTAGAAAACAAAATGTAAACTAGGGCGTATCCACCCCTTTGCGATAAACTGTTAGAAAAAAAATGTAAACTAGGGTGTGTCTACCACTTTGTGGTAAACAAGAGTACATATCCGCACTTCTGCGATAATCAGGAGGGCGCATCCGCACTTCTACAGGGAAAATCCGCTCCTCTATGACTTATTCCTGCAAACAAACTCAACAACAACAAACGCAAAGTGAAGGGACCCGTTTGTGGGTCCCACCGAGTGTGCCAAAAATGTGATCCCTTTGAATGTCTATCCTATTCTAAAGATGCAAAACAAGTATTATGCATTAATGGAAGAACACAAAAGGTACACCTCGAGATTAGCTTAAGGAATGATAACACAAAAAAATATAGCAAAATAATGATTATAAATGATTATACCTTTGTGTTGTTGAGTCCCTTGGTTGGCCCTTGATGTTTGAAAGCTTATGTGTTCCTTGGATGACTATGAAAATGGTGTATGCAAGGTGAGCGATGTGATAAACGCAAGTGCTAATGGCTAAATGGCTTGGCTAAATGGCTAAGGTGATGCTTACAAATTGAGTGAGTAATTTGGTAGCATATGGGTGCAAAATGACTTAAGTGTTCTAAATGACAAAATGACAAGAGTTTGGTATCAAATGCATAAGGTCCCTCAATGAGAGAAAAAATGGGGTATTTATAGAGGAATTTGAATTCTCTAGAGAATTCAATGGTTGAGATTAAACCAACAAGGCCAAGATAGAGGGCTATGGTGAGTTGAGGACTCACAAGCCCTCACATCTTGACATGTGGAATGTGAGATGGCTTAGGATGAGATGATTTGGAAGTGAGGTGGAAGGAAGGTACATGATGTGGAGGAAGGACAAGTACCTTGCAAAATGGATGATGTGACATCTCAATGATCACATAGGGAAGAGGAGAATCTTGGGTGAATAAAAGTGAATTAAAAATTCGCATGATTGGGGAATCTTGTGGATAAGATAAGGTTCCAAAAGGAGAGGTGGAAAGTAACTTGGATAAAACAAGGTTCTTAAAAAGGTAAGTACTTACCCACATGTGACTTGATGTGACAAGTCAAATATTCTAGAAGACTTTACCACATGTGATGTGACAAGTCAAAGGTTCTAAAATTTTGCATGAGGAAGAGAAGATTCTTTGGAGGAATAAAAGTGAATTAAAAATTCACATGGGGAAGAGAGGAGCCTTGGATGAATAAAAAAGAATTAAAAATTCCTTGGGGGATGGAGAGAGTTGACCAAGGTACTGATTAAGTTTAACTGATCAGTGATTAAAAAATAATTAGTGGCTAAGGAGGATTAGAAGCCAACTTGCAAAAGTTGGAGGATGTAACACATCATAATCAAGGATTAGGTATGTGCACATCCCTAATGAAGAGATTAGGAGGTGGGTTAGGATTAAGTTAAAGTGATGTGACATGTGAATAATTAAATAAATGTCACATTTATTTAATTCATTTGATGAAAGGAGAATTAAAGGGGTAATGTATTTAATTATTAATTAAATACCTTAGGGATTTAGAAGAATTAAGGGTATTAATTAAATAACAACGATATTACTTAATTAATGTAAATAAGAGGATATTAGATGAAAAGGGATAAATTTGGACAAATTCAAGTGTCCAAATTTAGGTGTTTACAATGGATAAAACAAATACATGACGTGTCTACTTGTTACCAATGTTCATCTGAAAAAATGGCCATCGCTTCTTGGCATGGAATAACATGGACCCTGGTGAGCAACCTTTATGTTTAAAAAACCTCACTCAAGTTGAAGAGATGATAATAGCTAGGGTCAACCCTATCCTTCAAGTTACCTATGCAAAGGGAGGCCAACTAAAATATAGTGGGCACACTATTTCCTTTCCTCAAGATATTTCTATGATTTCTACCCACTTTCCTAGACGTATAAATGAATTAGATATCCTATTAGTAAATAGGAAAAAAATCGGCCAAGAAGACTATAGCTTCTATGTGAGTAGAGGGCGTGTTCATGAGGAACTGCATTACAAAACCTCGCACAACCCATACTACCAAAATGTACACTTAGATGAGGCTGCATTGGCATGTCTACCGAGTGCTTCCACTAACATTATCAACCTCCTATTTGCAACAAACACATTCACTAGCCCAACATCTACAAGCTCTGTGCATACATATGTTGCAACCTTCGACCCTTCTGGAGAAGACATTCACCACTCGACTTCCTTTGTAGCTAACCTTCCACCAACACATAGAGAAGTTGAAGAATTGTGTTCTATATTGCAACTAGGTCAAGCCCGACCAACCTTGTATATGGATTGGCCACCCATTTCACGATTTCCCATCAACGAGTACACCACTAAAGGATTGTTTGTTATGGATTTCCCCACTTTTTTTCCTAACAAAAAAGCCGCATTCAAACAACTTCACATGCAAGAAGTTAAGTTACATGAATATGCTCTCCACTTTCTTAGGTACATTGATAATAGGTTTGGCCAACACCCTCGGTTCAGGTACTTCATACTCAATATTCTTATGCATCATCACAACCAAGCCACAACATCTATATTGTCCATAAGCACATTGATGCATGCTTGCCAACAACAATTTTTGATCTTCGTCAATGGTTAAAGGACCTGCCAGATGAAAAACTTGTTGAACAACTCATGCGCTTCAGATCATCAGTTCAAGGAACATGTCATTTTTGGAATCATTATAGAGGGGAGCTCTCTGATATGGTTATCCAAGTTGGTTGCCCATCGCTATTCTTCACGCTTAGTGCTGCTAATACAAAATGGCCGGACCTATACAAGATCATTCCGTCAGCTGCACCTTCAAATTTGCAAGCCACTTATAAATGGAGGATACAAAATATTGTTCAGAATCCACACCTTTCTGCACACTATATGCACCATAGATTCACTGCATTTTGTGAAGAGGTTTAGGAAAAACTACTTGGCACAACCAACTACTGGTACAAGTAATTTTTTTTACTTCCCTTGTTCAATTCCAATGGATACCATTAAAATACTTTCTAAACAAAGAAATCTACCAGGTATGAATGGCAACATAGAGTCTCTTCACATATTCATGGTTTCCTTTGGCTAGCAGAAGCACCTGATATTGGGAAACTACAATGGAATAAACTTCAATTAGTGCAAAATGCGCTTCAATACATTGAAAGGCATGTCTCTGAATGGAACCCTTGAGCGCTGCTATCAAGGAACCAGGCAATCCATCAATCTCTTGGTGATGACCCATATTTAATGGACAATAGAATGATTTTGCAAGCTGACCCTATCATTGACTACACTGAACTAGTCAATTATGTTCAATACCATGCAAAGTGTACCTTGCAAACATGCCTTAGGAAAAAAGGCCAATCCCTACAATGTTGTTACAAAGCCCCTTGGGCCACTCAAGAACTTTCAACCCTTGTAATTGATGAAGCTGGCCAACCAAAATTCACCGTTGCTCGCAATGACAACTTAAATCTCCACAACCCTTCCATCCTCTCCATTTGGAGAGATAATGTGGATTTCTAGCCTATTATCTCTATCCACGCAGTCCTCAAGTATATTGCAAAATATGCAACAAAAGATAAAAACAAGTTTGAAACATACCACACAATGCTATCTCGTATTTCATCCAATATAGAGTCTGACAAGCACACCCCAACAACTTTCAAAAAAATGCTTGTTGATACACTAGTGGACCATGATATTAGAGCCCAAGAAACTTGGCACCTCCTACTTAAGCTTCCACTCTCCCTATCTAGCCGAAATTTTGTCTCTTTAAATGTGAACCATAAAAAAATTTAGTGTGTCTTTCTCTCATCCGAATCAACCACCACCTCCCCAAATAGAATTGATGCTTACATGCTTCATCCAATACAATTAGAGGCTATGTCACTTCTTGAGGTCACCCAAAAGTGGACCTACAAGGCATCTCAAAAAAATAGTCAATGGAAAGAGCGATCCACTAAAGCCATTGTACGTGTCTCACCATGCTTCACCTCCATCCCTGCAAGAGACACCAATTGCTTCAAAGCATTTTGTTGGAGTGAACTACTACTGTACAAACCATTCTGCAACATTTGCAATTAATTCACTTTGTCAAGCATTCCTATTATAGAACAGTGGGAGAGTTTTGCAGCCAGTTATCATCCTTGGCATGTGCTCTGCATACCATCAGACCCTTTTGAAGGAACTGACTCTACTTCCTCTTCTAGTCAAGAAGGAATAATACAGGAAAACAACCCATCTGAATGGCAAGTATTATCAAGCCTATACCCAATCCTTCCTTTTCACTTTGATGAACTAGATATGCTTGGTCATCGTGACATTGACTTGCACCATGATTGGGGTTCTTCCCAACTCACTCCCCATGAATACGTTTATGCTACTAGGTACATAGAATCCAATCATCCAACATTTGCAGTCCCCCATCTTCCCACTCCCCCTACCCAGTATGAGCTCTCTCTCGAACAAAAAAAGCATTTGATATAGTTTTCTTTCATCTAAATGCAAGTAGCTACCAAAATCCTTTTAAAATGATTGTTCAAGGAACTGCTAGAACAGGTAAATCACACCTAATAAAAGTCATCCAAACTGCAACCCATAACTCATCCCAAAATGGCCCTTCACCATTACTACTTCTTGCACCTACAGGTGTAGCAGCATTCAACATCCAAGCATCAACAATCCACTTACCCCTACGAGTACCTATCAAAGACATGTCCCCCCTACAAAGCCAAACACTATCAAGCTTCCAAGAGAAAATGTACTTCATTCACTATATATTAATAGATGAGATGAGCTTCATTGGTCCCAAGTTACTTCAAAGCATTGACATGAGACTACGTGAAGCATTCCCCAACCACAACCAATTCCCATTTGGAGGGAGATCAGTCATGCTCTTCAGTGACCTTGGCTAGCTTCCACCAGTCAAGGACATTCCCATGTATGCCTCAACCTCATACGGGGGTGCACTATGGTGCAACTTCACAAAAGTTGTAACACTAAGCAAAATATTTTGTCAGATCGACGAGGAACCAACACAAATCACCTTCCATACTATCCTCACCAATTTGCGCAATGCAGAACCTATAGTTGAAAATTGTAAAGTACTCATGACACACTCAAGCTCATCATTGGCCTCTAGAGAGCAAACAAAGTTCTTGTCCTCAACATACCTTTTTGCAGCAAATGAAATGGTCTCACTTCATAACCAACGAATGTTACTATCTTTGGCAACACCTATTGCCTTGTCAATTGCAGAGCAACTAAGGGGGTCACCATGCTCCAATCCTGATGAAGAACAACTACAATCTAAGGTCCTTTTGTGTGTTCAACAAGAGGTTATGATATGTTCAAATCTATGGGTGGAAACAAGCCTTGTCAATGGTGCACTTGGGCAAGTCAAAGCTATAGTCTACAAGGATGATGAAAATCCACCTTCACTTCCATTGTTTGTTGTAGTTCAGTTCAAAAATTACATAGGTCCTACTTGGGATGTTAATAACCCAAAATATGTCCCTATTGCCCCTGTGTGTCATGGACTCCGTCGTCAAATCCCCCTTAAAGTGGAATGGGCTCTAACAATACACAAATCACAACCTGTCTTACACTAGAAAAGGCAACTATCGACATCGACAACGTAGACCGGTAGGGCCTTACATTCACAACTATTTCTAGAGTTCATGCACTGGCAGGCCTACACATCAAACCAACCTTCACATTCCAAAGATATGCACACATGATACAAAGTCCATTTGTAGCATGTCGAAAGGAAGAGGAGAAACACTTACTAGCATTCTCTAAAATAAACTCTTGAACAAACACTCGTACTACAAATAACTACGGGTTAGTCCCTCCAAACTCCTTCAATGCTTATTATTATGTCTGCTAAAAATTGATCACACAATTCACTAACCTTATCTACACTTCCACATTATGCATACATGTGTATTTGGCACGTAAGTGAAACCTTTATTAAAGAAGTTAAATACAAAGAAAACTAGATTTTCCAAATACTATATTGTATTGTTTCTCCAAATATAGATTACATTTTTTATAAATATTTCTTATATATTTAATTGAAACGTTTGTTTTATATTATGTTTATTTGATCTAATGTTTCTAAAGTCCAACATATACTACATAGTTCTGCTAATTTTGTCATTTTCTTTGTGATTAATTGCCATCCTTTTCTCATTCATTAGCATGCTTAAATTATAATGTTGTACTCAACTTATATGTGTATTCCATCGACGCATGCCAGGTCATGGCTACCCAATCGAATACTCCTATACAACCAAGCCCCTCCATTCCAGTGCATCCAACACTGACAACATCAAAGTCATCATCAACTGTTAATAAACCTGACTCTGTGCATACAACCATTCAACACCTTTCTACAACTGTATCTAATAGTTGTGTCGGCATCATTGACAAACTCAAATTTGCATGTCAGATAGTAGATCCTATCGAAGATTTGGATATTGAGATGCTTCAGGCCTCAGTGTTAGCTTACCGATCCAGCTGCACAAAACTTGAGGGCTTGTGCAATTTCCTAAGGGAGCTTAAATATGATCAAATCTATAATACTGTTGTTGCACCTGCAATAATCGTTGCTTTTCAAAATTACCTTGATATTCATTAGCCCGTTATTAGTTTTTTTTGTGCCTATACTATACCTCCACATGGCTACAATGTAAAGAAATTGGTTACTCTTTCTATACTCGTCTTAAATACGTCCTCCCAATATAATCATTGTATATAATGTCTCCAACAAGATAATTCTACTAGTTTTCCTTGAATTTCCTTTTTCCAAAAGACCTTCAATATTAACAATGTATTTGCTTAACATGCAAGTAATTGGTGTTTCTTAATTGTCAATATTTCAAATAAAACTTTACTAATTACTGAAATGCTTGTTTCCTATTTGTAAATATTAATTAAGTTGAAAAATATTGTTTTTAAATACAAAACTCCAAGCGATGAGATAGGTATTATCTGCAATACACTTTCACTTGGTTTATTTCATGCAAAACTGAACAACGTATTTTCCTTGCCTATTTTGCTATGTTTTAAAGATTTTATACTGCCATTTAGAGGTAGAGAACAATGCCAAAATTGAATAAGTTACACAATCTAGTCATAAATAGAAAATGGCATATAATTTTAAGCAAGTGCATAAAATGTATTTAATATAATCATACTTATCTAGTTAAAAGGGGTGAACTCTATTTGTGGGGATTTACACATTTCTTTAAATAAGTGTGGACAATGGCATGTGCAAATCTTATGATCAAGGTCAATTAAATGTAGATGATATAACCAAATCATTAGTTGAAGGAATGAATGTTGCTTGAACACAAATCCACCTCCCACAACTCAAAACTGCATCCCATGGCCTATCTCATGATTGTAACTAACACAAATTGTACATCATTTCAAATGTGAATCTAATGGAGACTGGCGGGATAGATTATGATTTGGATCCATTTCCATACTTCCTTGTATAGTGTTGGCAAGTTCTTCATCCTCTTCTTGAACACTAGTGTCATTTGTATTTTCTCGCACATCTCTAAAACCTTTTCCACACACCTATACCCTGCACTCATTTTCACCAATGAGATGAAATCTTTGTGAGGCGTTCTGTCAAAATAGTTTACATGTGCTGTTAGTGGTTCCACATTGTGTAATATAGGGCTCCTGTTTTAGTAACTTTAACTATAATATCTGACATAAATCCACCCTCCATTAATAATTAATGGATGTCTAAACCTACTCAAAAGCTCCCATTTGTCTGGTTGTGGGTAGGATGTTGGCACAAGTTGTGGAATTTGGTTTTACACCCATCATTGCATTTGCTTTAAATTGCTAGAACATTTTCATCAAATCAATCTTCTGGATATCCTGTGATAATTGCATTCCATGAATTGATATATTTCTTTTACTTACTCTACAGTGTACAGTACAGTTACAACCATGACATCTAAAAAAACCCTTCATCTTTTATGCTTTTGATGCCTGTAGTTTGTGGTTGCTTATTCATCATTACAATTTATAATTAATATCTCGCCATCCCATTAAGTTGGACAAAAGGCATTGTATATTGGTATAAAAAGTCATCTTACTTTTCTTCCAAGAAAGAAAAGACAAAGTCACACTATTAATCAATTCAGTATTATAAAATCAATTTTAGCCTTTTGAGGCATTTAGGTAAAATCATCTAGAGTTCCTCCAAATGCATCTCTTTAGGCAAGTGATGGGGTCGATTTCAAATCTGTGCAGAGAACAATCTTTTCACCAAAAGCTTATCCTAAACGCATTAAATGATTTGAAAGTTGCAAGTACTATCAATTTTTGTTGGCCACACAAGTTTTCATTCTAGATGGGGAGTTGCAAATTTTTAATGAGCAGGACATACCCATTCCATTTTATTGGCCTTTCTCTTATGATTTGATGTGTCAAGAGATAGCATACTTCCCTGAAAACACTCCCACTCTCTACAAGTCATTTTTGTTATTGGATGATAGAAAGTTGTGTGTACTCTCCTGTTTTGTGTTGAGAAGATTATTCATGTGCAATTCTCTATATAATAATTGCAAAAGTATTAATTATATATTATATAATAGTAATTTAAAAACATAGATCATCCATCAAATTTAACTCGTTCACAACCCATTAGTTTTCTACAAATGTACAAAAACTATGTGGCCGTTTAGATTGTCATTGGCTCACAAACATAAATCACTACACTCGCATATCTGCACTTATAACAATGTAAGTTCCTAACTTTCTTCTCATTGTGAACCAATTTTAGTTGCATATTTTGTAACTTGCAACTTCTTGGAAAAAATATGAAAAACACATTCTACCATCGGTAGTATCTATCATTTCAGTGAATTATATTTTTGATCTACTACAAATAAATTGAATCTTAAAGCAATGTATTAGACTGCATCCCGTTTGGCAAAATGAATTTGATAATTCATTTTGGTGCATAATTATATTTAATCTGCCTTTTGGGAATACTTTTTTGATTTATATATCTTAATCTTACTAATACGTTTTGCTTTAGAATTAGCTTTTCAAAACATTCATCTCCTTGCAACATTTCTGGGTTTTATTCCCTTAAGAATTAGCTTTTCAAAACATTTTTAAATTCTAACTTTGGCTTGGAAATGAGATAGTTCTTCCATACAAATGCTCTTCTTTTGAGGTCGACTAAAGAACATATTTGCTGTCAAGTTTGTTTTTTTCAGAATTAAAAACAAATTGTTCTCAATGTATCCTCTTCAAAGGGTTGCTACAAAATCCTGGACCGGGTTTCAGATTTATTTGATATTGAGTTGCAACTTTCATAATTCTTTGCTTATGTATTGGCATCAAGAAGTATTATACATCTCAATTGGAATAGAAAATGGTGGTTATGTGGAGATATATTAAGCAAACTTGTCATGTCAATGTGAGAATTATTGAAAATATGTTAAAAAAATATTAGTACTTCCACCTTATAAGAATCTTTCTTCCTACCGAGACTATTAATCTTTTCAATTATGTCCATATCATTGCTCAACACGTATTACTATGTAATTTTTTTTTCCTTCTAATGATCCAAATAGTAGATCGTTTACCAATTATGCATTCACTTATATCTAAATAATTGCTCAGCTAAAAATGTAAATATTTATTTCTTTCAAAGCTTCAAATGTCTTCAAATCATGGGTCTCCATAGCAAAAAAAAATGTTTTATGTAATACATTGATATCTAATGGACGATCATTTAGCAATTGCGCATTCACTTACAACGCCTCCAATATTCCACTTTTATAATTTGATATGAGGGTTATTACAAATTAGATAGATATAACATTTACTACAATTAATTTTGCTCATCATGGACAAATCAAAATACTTAATATCAAACTTAAATATACATTATACAAATTTTACTCATCGTACCTACACTTGACATGTTCAAATACATTAATGGCACAAACCTTTTTCTTACAAAAATTATACCAAAATCTCTCCCTAATTCACCATCCACAAACTCTTGAGTGTACCCATTGCACACTAGGGTGCCACTGCTAGTTATATATATTATTTGCTAGTTATATCCTAGTGGTAACTTTTCCTAACGGATGGAATGGACTGGTCCCTTCAAACTCTGTTTCGGTAATATTTTTAAACGGCACTCAGTTTTTTAATTAATGTACGGTAGTTCTATTTTATTTCTGGAATTATATTTTTCCTTTTATTTTCTTTCTTGACGAGAAGACCATATAGGTTAGGGTTTTTTCTGCTCTGTTAACGACATCAACATGATGATGACAATGGTGCACAACTGGAAATACATACGCTCCGTGTTTAATCAGGTAGCTTCTTCTCATTCTAAAAAACAATACAGCACCTCATCTCAACACAAACACAAGCGTAAACAGGTGGAACAAGTCACTCATCGCATCACGCGCAAATTCAATGTTGTGGGCTTCACTCAGACCATTAATGACCTTTGTAAATCAGGCAACACAAACGAGGCCTGGGAGGTTTTACATTCAGCCCTAACTAAAGGCTATCCTCTGAATGTTGTAAACTTCACCGCGCTTTTGAATGGTCTTGCGAATGAACGTGATCTCTGGAGAATCAACTTCCTTCTTGATGAAATGAAAGAGATGAAAATACGTCCAAATGTTATCACTTACAGCACCGTCATAAAGGCATTGTGTAAGCGGGATCAAATTGAGGAAGCGCATACATTCTTGCACAGAATGAGGCAGGATCGTTGTTTCCCTAACATCGTTACATATACCACTCTGATAGACCGAACCTGCAAGATTGGCAAAATAAACGAAGCTCTTATTTTAGTAGCTGAAATGATACAAGATGGCCTTTCGCCTGATAACTATACGTACAGTACCCTAATAAACTGTCTCTGCAAGATGGGTAGGGAAGATGAAGCTCTCAGGTTAGTAGCTGGAATGAGATACGGTTGCTGCTCTCCAAACATTGTTACATATAGCGCCCTGATTGATGGTCTCTGCAAAGTAGAAAGATTAGCCGAAGCACTAGGATTAGTAGCTAAAATGATAAAAGATGGCTATTTTCCTGATAGTTACACTTTTACTAGCCTGATAGATGGCTTTTGCAAGGCTGGAAAAACAGAGGAAGGTTATAATCTGTTTGAACAAATGAAGAAGTCTGGCCCTTTTCCCAATGAAATGACATTTAGTGCAGTTATCGGTGGACTGTGCAAAGATGGCAGGATGGATATGGCTTGGAAACATTTTAAATTTTGCAGCCAGATGTGATTGCTTATAGTTCTTTGATATGCAGTCTATGCGAATCACAAAAAGTGGAAAAAGGCTCAAAAGTTGTTTAAATATATGATAAGAAAAGGCTACTGCCCACATGTTGTGACTTACAACACTCTGATTGCTGGTATATGTGAGAGTAACGGGAAAAAGGAAGCATTTACACTTATTTCTGAGAGGGAAAATAGGGTCTTTCTTCCCGATGTAGTGGCATATACTATTCTTACATGTGCATTCTGTAGAGCAGGAGACATGAACATGACAGGAAAATTGTTAGAGAAAATAGCAATGAGGGATTTGAAATCTGAAGTGACGTACAACACAGTCATTGGTGGTCTGTGCAAGGCAGGAGATCTTCACAGAGCACTTTCACCGATGAATAAGATGCTAGTTGAAGGCGCGTCTTCTGATGCAGTCACCTATAACTGTCTGATCTACACCCATTGCAAAATTGGCGATGTAGATAAGGCCTTAAAGCATTTTGCAAACATGAAAGTGGTTGGCATTACTCTAACTGTTGTAACCTAAAGTATGTTGATTGATTTTTTTTGTAAGGAAACGAACTTGACATGGCTTTCTCATTGCTGAACAAGATGAGAGCAAAGGGTTCGATTCCAAGTGTTGTCACATATAATAAATTATTTTTAGCCTTCTACGAAAGACATGACCTTGAAAAATCTTTTTGTTGATGGATCAAATGAAGAAAAAAGTTGTGCTCCGAGTGATGCAACTGTCTGGAGACTGGATTGGCTGGTTGATGTTGGCCAAATGAAAAAAATAAGACTTTGTAAATGATGTTTCTTTTATTATTTCTAGTGGAGTATAACTCTTTTGCCTTGGTGAGTGCTAGCCATATCAAAATTGCTATTGAGATGTATATTTTCCCAGCTCTAGAAATTGATTATTATGCAGTAATTTCAGTTTAACTCATGTATAGAACCATACTATTGTGAAAGGATGAGAAAGTTGCTTTGATAATGTTAGTTATATTATTTTTCTAGCTTCACAAACTTCAATCCATAGATTGCAAACTTGGTGAGTCGTTGAGTACTTAAGAGGTTTTCATGTCCCCAAGTACTTGCAGGTTTAACTTGCCAGAAATTAACGCAGAGTTTTTAGTGAGTACCCACCAAAAACTCAGTGAGTTTGATGAGTTGACTTGCTGTGCCAGCAACATGCCAAAGTTCAAGAAATAAATGTGGTTTAAACAGCCCCAAAACTTATTTTTGGCTTTATAAGCATTGTTTTTTGCCTTCTAATAAAATATGAAAATGGTGTGTGCCATGAAGGTTTGTGTGGTTTTGAAGGTCTTCATTTGGACTTGGTGGTGGATGCTCCACCCCTTGATCCCTCCCTGGACCCTGCGAGGGGCACTGCCTCAAGTTCCCTAAAAGGGGTGCTGCCTCTAGACCCCTGTGAGGGGTGTTGCTGTTCAACCCCGTTAGGGGTGTTGCCCCCAAATCCCCACCAAACTCATTTGATACATTCTATAGCTGTATTTTGTATAAAATTTATGTTTTAAAAAAAAAACTTAAGTGTTTTTTAAGCTGCCAAGTTTTACTGAGCACACTTTGAGCTGGAAATTTTTGGCTTGCCAAGTGCTCCCCAAGTCCAAGATTGCGAACTATGCTTCAATCATCTATGATGATTTGGTTTGAAGCTTAATTGGATGGTTCTTTTCTGTCAACAGGTTACAATATTCACAAAATTATCATCAATGTTACAACATTTTTATAGCATTATACAGGGTATAGAATATTTTAGGGTTAGCATAACAAATGCTAACTCATAGAGATAGTTGTAAGGGTGTCTGTCATATTTGGGCCATTATTTTTTCTGATATTTCAAATGAGGCATCTACAGGTGCCTTATAAACAACTCGAAAACCATATCAAAGCTAAAATATGAGTTGTGGCAGTCCAGAATTGTCAACTGTTTATTAAACTTTTCTTTCAGGATTTCTTCTGTGGATGCCCTTACTCTATGCTGTGATGTAAAGTGTAAACCATTCACTATAGATTAGGAAAGGTGATGTGCGACAAATGAGGGAACTAAACATAGTGTAATAAATGGTGTTAGAAATTGGGGGAAATTGTCTTTACTAAAAATATTAGTTGCTTGTAACTGCTCAGTTTTTGTGGGTTAAGGGGAACATGTTTAGTTTATTAGCTATTTCTAGAGGTAGAGACTCAAAACAGGAGTCTTTTCCTTGCCAGCCTTTGGAGACTGTAAAGAGGAACGCATGTTTGTTAGATTGTGGGGAGATAGGATGTATAAAACTAAGCTGTCACGATATAAATCAGATCTTCTATAAGTGCTCTATTTTAAAAAGGATATATATTGAGTGTTGTATGTTCTTTCTGCCTTATTATTTTCAGACTGCTGCATTTGTTTTTATTTGAAGGTAGTTTAACACAGTCTGCTGCATTTTATTTTATTTGAAGGAAGTTTAACAGGTTGCAGATCAGAGATAAATAAGTTTGTGCAGCACGCTGACTTTGTAAACATGAGTCTGTAGAACTAAAATAACTTCTAATAAGAAATGTACTATGCTGGGGCAAAGATCAGTATATACATGTCTATTTTTAAGGAGCCAAATATAATATTTACAGCTAACTGATCTGACAGTAGAAACCAGATCATGAGAGTCAAAATTTTATATCCTGCGAGGGCTAGATTGTCTTTGTGCTCTTATTCATCTAAAATGTGATCGACAGATCTGAGTGATTTTGGTGTTTTAATCTTATTCCTCTCCAGCAGCAACCAAGTTTGTTCATTCATAATTTTATATCACTCAATATCCCAATTGTTTCATCCTCTTTGTTTGAGAATAAAGATATAAAATTGAAACTTCCTGCATTTTCATAATCCTAGTAGTCTAGTTTTTTGGAGATCAAGTTTTGACAAACAATATCATCTCCTCTTATGAAGTTTCTGTTTTGTTATAGTCTGAAATTCAAGGGTTAAGTCAGGGATGTTCAGCTATTACAAGGTGTAACTTTTTGACTATGGCTGCTCTTTTGTCACAAAAGAATCCTATTTAATGCTTCTTGGCTAGTATCTTTTGAGCAGCCTTCTCATCAATCTTTTGTGTACCCTAGATGTTTTTTCTTTTTCATTGACAAATGAATTAGAGAAATGAGAATTTTAAAAAATGCCATTCCATTATAGCATGATTCATCATCAAAGTTTGCAATTGCAATTGTTTGTTCAATAGCTCTGCTAGTCCCTTCCAATGCATTTTCTCTATCTCTAAACCTGTCAATATTGATTTCTTCTACAGATGAAAAATCTTAGTTTTAAAGGAGAAAAATGATTCTTCTTGAATATTTTCAGTGTAATTCCCCTTTTTTATAATTTTTGTATTTTTCTGAATTTTGAACAAAAGATAAATGAAATAGTGAACTGAAAAATCAAACAAGTGGCTGGAAATGTATGAAATAAACCCTTATTGGCTGCTATAAACCATCTTGTCAATTAATCAATCAAGTATAAGCTCAATATCATCAGTATAAACCCTAAATCAGAGATATATTTAGATCTGAACTGGCAGATCAGCAGTATAAACCCTAAATCAGAGATATATTCAGATCTGAAAATGAAATTGTCTACAACAGCAATAGCCAATAGGAATCCTCTGGAAACTAGCTTTTTATTGATGGCAGCATCATGAACAATTATAATGACTAAAATGAAGTATTCAAATTTCAATTTCAGTTTACATATGATGTAATTCACTCACGAAATGACTGAGAATGTTGATGATGCAATTGATTCAGATCTGTAGGATGATGTAGATGATTCCCAAGATGTACGACAGCGCTAGAATTGGTGCAGATGTATGGCAGCAGCAAGTACAGCAAGTAGGTGGCTGCAAAAATGATGGAAACTATTCAATGATTCCCCACTAATGAATTTGGGAGTAATTAAAATGTCAGGGCAGTTACAAGGTATCTCTTTAAAATTTTAAATGAACAATCTTTAGTGGGCAGTGAGCAGTTTAAAAGGGCATTTAAAACTTTGCCGCAACAGGGAATAGAGGATGGGATTGTGGGGTTATTTTGGGAGATTTCTTTTTCTGATTTAAGGAGGGAGATTTGGTGCTGTGGAGGGGATACATTTTGGGTGGTAACTATTTTTATTGGGCATGTAAGGACTTAGAAAAGGTACGGGAGGAATAGGTTGGGTAGTGTGTTGGGCTCTTTTCTTTTGCTGTTGTAAAAGCTTCTGATAGGCTGGTTCAGCTTTTCTTTATCAGTCTGATCAGTTTTGGCATTCGCTTAAGTTTGTTTCTGCACAAGGATGGTATGTTATCTAGGTGTCTGTGCTGACCTATGTTGTTGGCCTTTTATAATTTCATGTACTATGCACTCCATTTTTTGTGTTGGTTTTGATTTTGAATAAAAAGGAATATTGTACAATCTTCTTTGGGTATAATGTGAACATGTTGCCCATATTCAGTTTCTGCATGTCTTGTTATTGTTAATGCTCGAGTATGATTCACGGGAACAGAGCACTCTTGACGAGTTGATTTGCAGGGAAGATTGTTTGTTGTTTTTGTTGTTAGTTATCATCTTGCAGGAGCAGAGGTCGATCTGCATCAAAAAAGGATGAAAATGCAGTAATAATTCCTCCCAGCAGCAATCACCTCTCAAACATGTATGACAGTGATAAATGTTGTTGTATGGCTGGTAGAAATCACCAAAAATATTATGGAAATTCTCCTTAAGGCTGACACCAATAAAGGTATTTGAAAATGATTCTGGTCACTGCCGTAGGTGATGTTAAAAGTTCATATATGGTACTCCAAATCGGACCCTCACATGATGTGGAATTGTCTCCAAGGCTGGTGCACCAATAATGAATGATGAAACAACAACAATAAATCTGGAAATTGCAATGATGAGTCCACTTGAAGGTATCCAAATAATTTGTCTGCAAAACCTATCGCCCAATTCTGAAATCTTGCTTGAAATTGCTCCAAATTCAGCTCGAATGCAACCCCTGTGTGGAGATATCCTAAACGAATGTGAGGGTTTTCGCCCCCAAATCCGTAATAGAAGTCCAAGAGGGTTTTTGTCCTCTAAGACATCTGAAAATAGCCAAGGACTTTTGTCCTTGGATGCCAACTCGGACATGAAACTCTAAAGCGCAAATGTCAAATGAAATCTTGATGCCAAATGAGGCTAGGCACCCTCTTTTTATACACTTTTTTAATTTGGGCCCTTGATTAAATTTCCCTCCAAATACATTTTTTATTTTATTTACTATTATTATTATGTACTCAAGAATACTTTTATTTTAATGTGTTTAAAAAATACATTTTTTAATAATATTATTTAAGTTGCCCCTTAAATTAAAAATTGTTGAGCCCAACTTAAAAAAAGTTATTAATTATTTTAATTCAATAAAGGGGACATGACAATTTGTCCTTCCTAGAATTGCTTGCCCACAAGCAATTGCAAACTTTGATGATGAATCATGCTATAATGTCCATAGAGTCTAGATCCTATACCTGTCAAATGAAACAACCTCTGCCAAAAAACACCAAGCAAACTCGAATGCTCAAATACTATTGTACCGACATTATGAATCAGGTAATGCACTTTATGAACATTGATCACCTCCAACAATTTGACTTCAAAGTAATGTGCATGACTCCCAATAGCATAAAAGAAAACCTCTAGAATTATATTTCCCCACCTTTGACTTGGATCAAGAAATGTTAATAGCCAACCCACAACATGCTCCTCTTTGATGTGATGACAGATAATGCTTTCTTCTCCTTGCTTGGATATATCTTTAAGCAACCACCAAACCAAAGGCAACTCGATGAATTTGCTGCCACATTTCTGCTGCACCACTCTAATCTCAAAATGAACATGATGATGACTCCCTCGAGTTCCAATGGACCTTACCATTGTACTGTAGGTTGAAACCCTCAAGTGTTTGGACAAATCTACTTGCATACGAACTGGAACAAAGTTGCAATGACCAAAATTCATTTCAAACCTCATCCAAAACAGTAGTGCAGTAGTTGAATTGTTTTCTGCAACTCCAATGGTTGAAACCCTTCACAAACAGCATGATATATGATTTTTTTTTCAAAAATCTGCAAATAGATAGCTGAATACGACCGATAACAGCAGTCCAAAATCAGAAATCCTAAAAATCAGCAGAATAAGAATGGTACAGAAGCTGTCATACTGGAAAACTCTTGCAAAAACCAGCAACACAAAAACTGGAAACAACCATACAATAACTGAAAATACTCCAACAGTAGCAACAAACCGGAAATCATTCAATCCTATGGCTGAATACATGTGCATCATTGCAAATGGTGGAGTAATGTGGTTGGAAATGATAATGACAGCTCCCCCAAGACTGGGAATTAATGTGATAGCAGTCCAATATGTGTTTCCTTCATCACTTAGTTGTGGTGTACTATGACTCTTCCTTATTGAGTTTTGTTTGAAACCCAAATCTGATTTAAAAGTAACCTCCCAAGCTTGGGTCCACTTTGCATATCTTTGTGAATTCTTGTCATGGTGGCAATTCTTGCTTCCTTAATTAGAGAGACATGTACCTTGAAAAAATCTGGATGAAACCTTTTACCTGATAAAGGCGCAAGCTTGACCATCATGTTAGGTCTATCCAACTTAGAATTGCCATCCACAAGATACAGTGTCTTACCCATAGTTGGAAAACTTGGACTCGGCAAAAACACGACATGCTCAAGAAACTCAACTCGACAAAAAATTGACATCTTAAAAAATTGGTTAAATTACTTTAGAAACACATTTTTTTTTGCAAAATTCATTGACAAGATGTTTACATTAGTGTTTCTTAGATCAGATTAATTTAACCAATTGAATAAAAGAAATGCAACACATAAGACAATGAACACAACAAGATACCCTGGGAAAACCCTCCTCTTGAGGGAGAAAAACCCAGCAAATATATCTCTTATATATTGAAGGAATAAGAGCAGAAATCTGCTTGAACTCAGGCCCAACACAATGCCGAATTTGATACAATGAATGATAGCATCTCTCTTAGATGCAAAGATACAAATGAATATGTTTCTCCTTTTTAATCGGTCTGCTGCTACAAAATGATGATCTGCTGTTCAAGTATGAACTTCTTCTATGTATGCGAATCCAAGTATGAGCTTCTTCTATGACTGCGAATTCTGCTCTGCCAAAATAGCGAACTTTCTTTTTGTGTATATTCGAATATATGTTACCATCAAAAGGTAACCTTGTATATATACCTTCTTGGCGCCTCTTCATATGGGTCGGCCTTTTTGATAGATATTTTAAATAACAAATAAGGTCGGCCAGAATAAGTACATAATATATCTTAATTATAAGGTCGGCCCATGTACTAGTGAAGACCGACGCTGCATTAACATCAACACTCCCTCTCAGCTAGGGATGAACTTCCATCTGCACAAGACACATTATGTTAGAATGAAAACAAAATAAAATATCACCTCAACGTGATATTAACCATTATGGCTACTCCCATAGATGGTAAAAACTCATCACGGATTCTCTCACGTGATGTTGTCATGGAGTCACACACATGACATCCACCATAGCTTCTCCCAGAGGGTGGAAACAAGGGCTTTCACCTCAACTCTCTCTCATCAGAGAATTGCATTATCAAGGACTTACACCTCAACTCTCTCTCAGCAGAGAATTGTATTAACAAGGGCTTGCACCTCAACTCTCACTCAGCAGAGAGTTGCATTCTCAACAAGGATCACTGATTACTGAGACTCTTTCTCAGTCAAGGCTGCATTCTCCACCATACCAAGTTTCTCTCGGAAGTATACAAACTTCATCCTGGCGAGAGGCTTGGTGAGAATGTCTGCCGTTTGCTCTTCAGTGCTGATATACCTCAACTGTATAGCTTTCCTTTGCACCATATCTCTAATATAGTGGTACTTGATCTCAACATGTTTTGTTCTGTCATGAAACACAGGATTGACAGAAAGCTTCACACAGCTTTGATTATCACAGTGTATGATAGTAGGCTCCATTGATTGACCAAACAATCCTGCAAGGAGCTTACGAAGCCACACTGCCTCACGAGCTGCCACACAAGCTGCAATATACTCTGCTTCAGTTGTACTCAAGGCCACTGAAGACTGTTTCCTGCTACACCAGGAGATCATAGCAGTCCCCAAACTGAAGCAACAACCAGAAGTACTCTTCCGATCTGAGACACATCCTGCCCAATCAGAATCAGTAAAACCATGCAGCTCCAAATCCACATTTGAAGAATATCTCAACCCATATCCAATTGTGCCACATAAATATCTCAGGATATGTTTAGCTGCTACAAGATGTATTTGCTTTGGTTCACACATGAGCTGGCTAAGTGCACTCACTGCATAGCAGATATCAGGTCTAGTGTTAACTAGATACATCAATGAACCAATCAACTGTCTATACATCGTAGAATCCACTGGTTCTGAACTAGCTGCAGCTTCTTTCAACTTATCTAAATTAGACTCCATGGGTGTAGACATAGGTTTGCAGTCAAGCATACCAAACCTTTTGAGAATGTCAACAGTATACTTGCCTTGACTTAGAATCATCTCATTTGGCTTTTGCCAAACTTCTAAGCCAAGAAAGTAATGCATAAGACCTAGATTCTTCATCTCGAACTCTGAAGCTAATTCCTTCTTGCATTTTAGTATTAGATGTTCTTCACCAGTAATGATCAAGTCATCAACATATAAAACTAAAATCAATGCTTCACCATTTACTACCTTGAAGTAGAGATTAGAATCTGCATCATTCTTTGAGAAACCCAAACTTGAAAGGTACTGATCAATTCTTTCATACCAAGCACGAGGAGCTTGTTTAAGACCATACAAGGCCTTCTTCAACTTGCGGACATGAGATTCTTTCTCATGTACCTCAAATCCTTCTGGTTGCTCAATGTAAACCTCTTCTTCTATTATGCCATTCAGAAAAGCTGTCTTTACATCCATTTGGTGAATCTTCCATCCTCTAGATGCGGCAATAGCAATGATGGTTCTAACAGACGTGTAACGAGCCACAGGAGCAAAAGTTTCTTCATAGTCAGCTCCCTCTTTTTGTGAGAACCCTCTAGCCACAAATCTAGCCTTGTGTTTCTCAATGCTCCCATCAGCTGCATGCTTGATCTTGAAGAGCCACTTAGAAGACACCACAGATTTGTCTTTGGGTCTAGGAACTATATCCCAAACATCGTTCTTAAGTATAGACTGATACTCCTCAATCATGGCATCTTTCCATACTTGTTGACTAGAAGCTTCTTCAACATTTGAAGGCTCTGACTCAATAATCTGACTCATCAAGGCAACATAGCTAGAGAACTTGTGAGGTCTCTTGCTTTCTCTGAAGGTTCCTCTTGGAGCTACAAACCTTTCTGCTTCCTGCATTGTCCTGTGAGCCCAAAGGGGTCTTTTCTTTCCAATCACAATGTCTAGAGGGCCATCAGTAGGATCCAAAGGCTCAGCTGGATCAATATCTTCTTTAGGTTCTGTAACCTCCTCCAGATTCTCTGGGATATGGTCAACTTCCATATCTTGAGGAGGTTCTTCTTCATCGACCTCCATCGGAGTGCCTTTGGACTTTCTATAAGCAACATCTTCCTCAAATGTGACGTCTCTACTAATCTCAATAGACTTCTGTCCTGGAATGTAGATCCTGTAAGCTTTTGATGTCTCACTGTAGCCTACAAGAATTCCTTTCTTCCCAGAAGGTTCTAGCTTTGTTCTCTTTTCCTTTGGAATATGAACATAGACTGGACAGCCAAAGATCCTCAAATGACTAACTTCAGGCTTCACGCCTGAGAATGCTTCTTCAGGAGTTTTATTCTCTAAGATCCTGTGGGGACTCCTGTTTTGAACATAGACGGCTGTTCTTGATGCTTCAGCCCAAAAAGAGATTTGTAAGTCTTGATCATGAATCATAGCTTTCACTGCTTCCACAATAGACCTATTCTTCCTTTCGGCAATACCATTTTGTTGTGGATTATAGGGAACATTGAACTCCCTCTTAATCCCTGCTTCAATACAAAAGTCTCGAAAAGTGCCAGAAGTGTATTCTCCACCATTATCAGATCTTAATACTTTGATCTTCTTCCCAGACAGATTTTCAATCTGCGCTTTGAATTCTCTGAATCTTACTAATACTTCTTCTGATTCTTTCGATCTCAAGAAATAAATCCAAGTCTTTCTAGAGTAATCATCAATGAAAATAATATAATACAAGAAACCACTAGATGATGCAATAGACATTGGACCACATAAATCAGAATGAATGAGATCAAGAATACATTTAGATCTACTTTCACTGGAATGGAACATACCTTTTGTGTTCTTGCCTAGGGCACATCCCTTGCATGTACCTTCATGTTCTTGATCAAATTTTGGAAGACCGGTGACCATCTTCTCCATGATAGGTAGAGCACGAAAGTGAATGTGAGCCAATCTTCGATGCCAAAGATCACACATGCTGGTACTGTTATGCACAAGTGCTTGAAGAGGACGAGTGCACAGCATGTAGAGACATTCATGTCTAACTCCAATCACTTGAGCAGATTTGAAGCTGGAGTTCTTTGCCCATATAAGAACTTCCCCTTTAGAGAAGGCAACTTGATAACCTTTGTCTTCTAATGCTGAAATTGAAACAAGGTTCCTCTTTATCCCTGGTACGAACAGTACATCATTCAATTCCAAAGAAATTCCAGAATCCAAGTGAAGAGTGGAATTTCCAAACCCTTTTACAGAATATCTAGCATCATCTCGAATAACAACTTGATCACTAGAGTTGCTTTCCATTAAGTTTGAAAGGTGACTTCTGAATCCGGTGATGTGTCTAGAAGCACCACTGTCAATCAACCAAGTGTAAGAGTCCGTAGAAACATTGCTAGATAAGGCTGAATAAAATAGATAATTACTGGAGTCCTTTTGTGGAGTGACTTCTTCAACATCTGCAGTGGCAACTTGAAGCTTAGGTCGTTGAGGGCACACCCTCGCAAAGTGACCATACTTATCACAACGAAAACATTGAATCTTGGACATGTCTGGTTTTCTTTTGAAGGTAGGAGCATCATCATTTCCATCTTCTCGATTCCTTTTGAAGAATCCTTTCTTAAAGCCTTTTCCTTTGTTTGATGAATGAGAGGTAAGAACTTGTAATTCTTCATTCTTTGAGCTTTGACCAATCCCCCTTGCTGTTAGTCTTGACTCTTCTTGAATGCAATCAATCCTCAATCGATCAAACTTAGGGAGTTCGGATCTTGCATTGATTCCTTGGATGAATGCCTCCCATGAAAGCGGAAGACCATTGAGAGCAAGCATAGTCAGTTCTTTATCATCAATCATGTGTCCAATAGTGGAGAGCTGATCTTTTATCTTTGAAATCCTCATGAAGTATGTAATAACAGATTCTCCTTTCTCCATTTTCACATGATGAAGTTGTTGCTTCAGAGCAAGGGCACGACTGGTGTTGTTGATTTCGTACATCTCTTCCAAGGTTGTAAACATCTCTCTTGTTGTATCCAACTTGAAGATAATTGGTACAATATGATCTTTGACGGAATCAACCAATGCTTTCTTTGCCCTAGTGTCTTTCTTCCTCCATTGCAGCTTCTCTTCTTCCCCCTCAGGTTCGGGAACTTTTGTTTTCACAAACTTAGCCAAATCATTTTCTTCCAAGGTTAGCATGAACCTGAATCTCCATGATATGTAATTCGAGATCCCTTCGAGTCTATCCTCGATTTTCAGACCGTTCACCATCTTGAGAAATTTGGAAGATAGACTGAAAAAGAATAAGTGTTGCAAACTAATCTGATCACGATCTTTTTCACACCCGCTCTGATACCATGTTAGTGTTTCTTAGATCAGATTAATTTAACCAATTGAATTAAAGAAATGCAACACATAAGACAATGAACACAACAAGATACCCTGGGAAAACCCTCCTCTTGAGGGAGAAAAACCCAGCAAATATATCTCTTATATATTGAAGGAATAAGAGCAGAAATCTGCTTGAACTCAGGCCCAACACAATGCCGAATTTGATACAATGAATAATAGCGTCTCTCCTAGATGCAAAGATACAAATAAATATGTTTCTCCTTGAAATCGGTCTGCTGCTACAAAATGATGATCTGCTGTTCAAGTATGAACTTCTTCTAGGTATGCGAATCCAAGTATGAGCTTCTTCTATGACTGCGAATTCTGCTCTGCCAAAATAGCGAACTTTCTTTTGTGTATATTCGAATATATGTTACCATCAAAAGGTAACCTTGTATATATACCTTCTTGGTGCCTCTTCATATGGGTCGGCCTTTTTGATAGATATTTTAAATAACAAATAAGGTCGGCCAGAATAAGTACATAATATATCTTAATTATAAGGTCGG